>JAHWFO010098272.1:3674521-3704666 GCA_023313115.1 Rhysida immarginata | reverse complement strand
AGACACTTTAATAAAAAAAAAACCCTGCATTATTAGATACACAGAATCATTTGATATTTGTATACAAATTTTCATTCAAATTTATTTTGGAAAAACTCTAGATGTTGCCATATGATAAAAATTTGAAGACGATGATAAATGTTTATGCATAGTGCACGAGTCATAAACATCTCTTCAACATCATAGGATTTGATATAATCTATTTTTGACAATAATTTTTTTACTTTTTACAGATATATTTTATTTAATTGAAAACTTTTTTTAAATTTCTTTTAATAGAAATTTTAGTGTTCTAATAAAGGCAGGCTTCTCCTTCTACCACCATTTCACATGTAATTCAAGATTACGCCATTTCGTGTTCCTATCACGTAAATTAACCGCGTATTATTTGACTAAATACGGCTTCATCAATTAGTTTTAAAAAAAGGAGAGATTTAATGAGTGATGAATATAGGGCTTTGTCACGCGCAAATTGCATTTATCATTTCTTGGTCAAATATTCTAGAGAAATAAATTTAGCTAATCCCTTTCCAAGGAGACACTGATTGCGTTATCAGTACCCACCCGCTGCAGTGAGTGCCTTGTAATATTAGAAACGAAAGGTATGGTTGTATTCTGATGCTCATGTTTTATTCTTTATTTCTGAATGAAAAAGTCATTACATGTAAATAAAGGTAAGGATAACAAAAGTTTATGTACATGCTCCAAAATTATATTAATGAAATCCCATTTTGAATAAATAATTCCCACTGGTTTTTATCAATGTGATTATATCTCCTGCCCATTATGTCACCTGCTGTTGATCTATAAGTAGAATTATGGTATTAGTGTACAGGGTGTTGCAAAAATATACAGGACAATTCTGCTGAGTAACCTATCCTCTCGCTTCAGAGGCCTCTTCATAAAATGATAATTGGGAAATATTATTTTGTTAACCCATTTACGCTGAAATTGGTAAAAATGGAAATGAAACTTCATATCTTAAATTTATATTCTGTAGCATGTAAAGACATAAAAATAATTTACAAAGACATAGAAAATACAAGAATATAATTAAAAAGGGACTTAAAACTAATAAAATTTAAAAGAGTACTAAATAACAAAGCTTCTAACAGTCAAGTAATCTCAAGTCCACTGTCCTGACAATAATTTTCACACCTCGGAGAAACGGACTTCATTTTTGACTCGGCACTTGTTTAAAAGGTGACAATATGAAATGATAACGATGAAAAGTTTTGAATTTTGAAGGTCTTGATGAATTTGAACTTTGAAATTAAGGTCCGAAAATTCCTTAAAGTTCACAATAAAAATTTCGATGAAATAAAAATGTAGTCCAATAAATAGCCATGATACTATTTCATGATACTTAAAATTTAAGCATGCTCCATAGTAACTTAAAAATAAAAATAAAAATTTTAATTTTTAAATTTTACTTTTAATTCACTTAACAAGAAAACTAAGTAGTGTGACGTCAGTTCCTAGCCCGTTGCCTAGCGATTCCAAACTTAGATGTAATTTTTTATATCTTTGTAAATTATTTTTTTGTCTTTACATGCTACAGAATATAAATTTAAGATGTGAAGTCTCAATTTCCATTATAACCAATTTCTGCGTAAATAAGTTAACAAAATAAAATTTCCCGATTATCATTTTATGAATCGGCCCCTGAAGCGAGAGGATAGGCTACCCAGCAGTACTATCCTGTATATTTTTGCAACATAAAGGTTTCAGTGAGCCTTTTTATTCTGTAAAGGTTTAAGTGAGTTTTGATCTAAACTAAACAGATAAAAAGAGTTTTGTGAAATTCATTTAATTATTTATAACTACATAGGAATACGAGATGGTTATTCTTATTTCCTACACTTCAGTTTATATATCTTAAAAATCATTTGACTTTTAAAATTTATTTAGATGGCTATATAGCCGAAACGGTATGCTAAATTCATCATACAATAAATGTTGTAAAAAGAAATCATTAATTAAATTATTAAATTTAGATTTTAAAAATGAAATAGTAAGTTAAAGATAAAATCCTTATATTTATAGAGAAGAGTTTATGAACTTTCGCCATTTTTAAATTAATTTCAAAGAAATAATTAAGGAAGAATAAAGAAACGCATCATCAAATGAGAAAAATAGAACTGTCCAAGAAGTTATAAGTTTATTGGTTACAAGGCAGTCTTATTAATTCATTTTTTTCATTTAAGTGATTAAAAAATTCACATTATCAAGGGTTTATTAATTCACTTTTAATAACTTTCACATTCTTTCATTAATTTTCACATTCACATATGGAATAACTACCTGTTTTTCTACTTCATTAAATTGCTTTCATTTTGTATTTTAATGTTAATGCGAAAATATCCCATATAAAACGAGGAGGTGGCGGTATTTTGCATTGCTCTATTGAAGTGTACTATCGTTCTTGAATAAGAATATACTTTGTGTTATATGATACCGTGTACTTAAATATAGGTTCAAAAATTTGTCCTGACTGCTTCTCAAGTATGTAATCCATAATGTAGCTATAATTCGAGCAGTCAAAGTGTATGCGTCTAAGGTGACTATTTTAAGTTGAAATTTCGTACCTGTGTGTGTTATGAAACAGAAATTCATTAAAATTTAATTATAATGATTTAAGGATATATCAGTTTTATCAGTTACAAATTAAGTTACAAATTAAACTTAAAAAACTTTAATAGTTTTTTTTTTGTAATAACAGAAATGTAGAAATGTGCTGAAGATATCACATTGATAAAAATTAAAAATACAATCATATATTAGAAATAGAAGAGTAAAACTTCATGATGGGCATGTTTATTAAACTTTAGTTATTCTGAGTTCTGAATTAATTATCAAAACATCAAATAACATCCATAACCAGCGGTTTGTAGTATTACTTGACACTTCAATGATCGGCCTCGGTGGCTCAGTGGTTGCTTGATCGCCTCTGATGCCCGAGTACGCGGATTCGATCTGGCCGAGGACGAGGATTTTTCAGGGGGAAATCCTGAGATCACGCACTTCTTTCGGAAGGGAAGTAAAGGCCGGTTCCCACTAGCGCGGAACCGCGGCGGAAATACCGCGCATGACGTAAGCAGCGCGGATTTGACGTCATACCGCGGCGTAAAATCCGCTACCGTCTAGAGTTGAGATGGATTTAACTTAACCGCGACGGTAAAATCCGCCGAGGCAGCGTCCGTGAATGAAATCAATGCATTTGTGTGCCGTTGACAATCTCTCCAAGATGGCGACGCTAATGGATAGTATCGTTTAGGAGTGCAGCAATCTTAGCGAACATCATCAAATAAACAGCAACACCCTTGCTTGTATCTCCGTCCATTTTTGTTTATTTGCAAAGACTTAAAACCCTACGTCCATTTTTTATGCGTCCATTATGGGAAAAGGCTCGAAGAGAATCCTCGAAAGCGATCTTCGAAGAGACTCTTGAGCTATAGCGTAACGTGCCGCGATAGTGGGAACTGATCCGCGGAATTATCGCTGCGCTTAACCGCGGTGGTTTTAACCTTTCCGCTTTTCACGGCGGATAGTGGGAACCGGCCTTAAAGCTGTTGGTCCCGTGTAGTCGTTTGCCGGCTGCACGTTAAAGAACCCTTGCGAGGCAAAATTTGCGGCCCCTATAACGCCGTCCTGAAAATACCAAAAAAAAAACAATCCAAACACTTCAATGGAATGGTGGATTGACAATGCAAGAGTGGTAAATGAAAGTAAAAATCCATGATCTGGGATCATCCGGAAATTGGAGCATCTGTCTCGTTTCACTTACCATTGAGAAATCGCAGAAATTGATAGGGAAATGCTGTCTGCGATGGTATAGAGACGGATGCTCCTATGTAATGTAATTTTCTTTCATTTTCCACTCTTAAACATTTAACAGTTGTTGAGCATTTGCGAGAGATTGTTTTAGGTTCAATTTTTTTGTATACATTCAATTTTTCGGAGATTTTTTTAACACGTTTAACATTGAATTACAATGACATCGATATCAATATTCATTCTCTTTATTATATTTATCAATTAAGTTCGGTGAATGAGTTCACACAACAAAATGCAAAACAGATAGAGCCACATTTACTTTATTGTCCTTCGAAATAATCACCCTGGAAGGCAATACACTTTTGGGATCGGGTGTATAAGTCCTGGAAGCTCCTTAGGGATGGCTTTAAGTTCACATGTCACATTTGCTTGAATGTCTGGAATGTCCGCAAATCTGTGTCCCTTTAAGGCCCGTTTCAGGCGTGGGAACAAGAAAAAGTCTGCCGGTGCCAAGTCTGGTGAATAAGGTGGATGAGCTATGGATACGACCCCTTTGTTGGCCAGAAACTGTTGCACGATTACGGCAGTGTTCCTCTTTGTTCCATTATCCACAGTTACGTGCGCACGCTACACCTTCTACTGAAGAAACGAGCATCTGCTAAACCATTGCACGCACAAACGTGACCTGTCTGAACTAGCTTAAACAAAGACTGGGCTTGTATTCAGATGCATTGCTACTCGCGTAAAGCTCGCACAGATTAGGGTGTGACTTCATTCACCGAACTTAATTGTCAGAGGTTGTATATTGGGTGCTACTCTTAAGTACGTAGAAATACTAAGAAATTGTAAGCTTTTATTGAAATGCTCGGGATCATGTTCATAATAATAAATTAAACTTTTGATGATGGCTATGTGCAAATATACGTATGTCATTCCACCATTCTAAATAATGATCTTTAAATTCGGAGAGAAAACTTTTTGATTTTCGCAGGAGTGCACGTTAAAAAGTGGACCGAGTGGGAGGAGATGACGTGTGCGACAGGAGGGATTTTTTTTCATTTTTTTCTTTTTCTTTTTCTTCTTTTTCTTTTTTTTTTTATCTAATAAGGAAATCAAGGGGACTTTAATAGAAAAATACTTGAAAATTATCAAAAGTTTATAAAAGTCTATTGAAGTTCATATGAATTTTTTTAAAATTCCTTTACTAACAATGAGGTCGAGCCTCAATTCATTGTACCCATCTATTAATGTACTGGTAAGATTTAAATGACATTATTGATAGTAGATTTCTGTAATATATTTGCTTAATTTAGAGGAATTAATAATTAAAGTGAAATATTTAAAAAGGACATTTATAATTAAAACGACTTACTTACGTGTTAGATATTTCTCTTTGTTTTTAATGTATATTTATTTCATTTTTTGTTACATGAGACAGGCAATTAACAGAAAATCTATAATTCAGCAGATGATTTGGTACATCTTGTTAAATTAAATAATGCTAAAGATTAATGAACCGAAATAATTTCCAAAGCTTTTTATTTACGTTCAGAATGAGGAGAGAGCGAAAGAGGCGAAAAGGAGATTCAAGAAGGGAGGGAAGAAGAAAATCAAATTATTCAAGGTGTTTAATTAAATTAAGAGATGGTCGCATTAAGACAAAAAAGAATGCTACTAGCAATATATATTACATTTTAGATGGGCGATAGGAAGAGAGAGAGAGAGGGGGGGGGCGGCGTGAATTATTACGGGCGTCCTTTCAATAATTATTTTTCTAAACATAATTTTTTGATAGTCTCATCGAATTCCAGTTCAGCTAGACTCAAACGAAAAGGACCCATTCCATCGAGAAGGCTAAATAAGATCTTACTGCTGCAGAGACTTTACTTACTTCACATATGCAAAGTTGTCCTGTCTGATTCCAAAAAATATTAAAGGACTCCATAAATTATTTAACTAATAATAAAAAGAAAATTATTTAGCAAAAAGAAATTTACTAGTTAGTAATACAGGGTTATTTTAAAGTCCTGCAACCCATATTTTCCATTATATCTCCCATATGTATCTGATACATACATTATGCTTGTCGCATTTAGAGTGTTGCTCAAATCCCTGTCGTCGAGTAGAATTCTGCTTGGTTCTGATTTTCAATATCTTTCTTTCTCTAAAGTCTGAAGTGGTACACGAGACGGAACTGACAACAATTGTTCACTCTGCTTTGTTAACATGCCTTGCCAACAATGTATTACGTTTCCGTTATCAGGCCTTCTGTCACGGCCTCCTAGAAACTACCAGGCCTGAACATGACGTCAATACTGTATTGTTGAAGCACTAAGATTGTGACGTTGAACCAACTTCTGTAATAGCACCACCAGTTTGACGTAATAATGTTGTATCTTTTCCATGTTCAGGCCTGGTAGTATCTAGAAGGCCGTGCTTCTGTCTAGGAGCTGACAACAATTGTTCACTCTGCTTTGTTTACATGCCTCGGGTAAACAAAGCAGACTTTTTGATTTCAGTTTAGATCATGTTCCAAGCAAGGAAAAGTATTCTCCAATGATCCTAATAGTTATATTTATAACTCTGTATTCTGTGAAATTTTATAAGATTTAGCATGTACCTATTTGTAAATTAACACTGATGTACATTTCTAAGGTAAATGGAATGGTGCTCAAATGTAAAAATACACTACACAACATTTTTGCTCTGAGTAAGAATAAAGTAAGCCTAATCTAATGGTCATATCATCAATGCCTTTGTAGTTATACCAATTCCTTTTTGTTATCACTCGACAGAAGTGGATATAGTGGTGCATGAATTTGTGTTGCCTTCGCACTTTCAACGTATACGGAGAACCAAGCACCATTTAAGCGAGATCTATGCATGGGGAACAACTTACAACACATGTCGATTTTGAGTCCGAACTGTGATCCAATGACCTATCCGTTGCTGTGTCTTCTGGAGAAGAAGGCTGGAAGATAAAATTCAGGAGCATTGAAGGGACGAAACTCAGCATGTTAGCCTTCTATTCCTACAAACTGTACGAAAGGCCAGGACTGTTTAATCCGGTGTTGCAGGTGAGAAAACTCACTCAGTATTGTGGACGCGTTTTAAAAGTTGAAGGAGGCCGGCTAAAATCAGAAGACTTTGAGAGTATTTGGCTTAATGGGTTATTCAAAATCAGGCTGTTCAAAACTTTAATTTGAAAGCAGGAAAGGCCTGTGTTCTACCTACATCATTTACCGGGAGCAAATGTGCATTGCAGCAAAACTACCAGGATCTCTTCATCACCTGTACATGCAATCCAAATTGGACTAAAATAACAAAACAGCTGGCTCCGTATGAAAGTTCGGTGCATAGACCCGACATCATCGCGACAGTCTTTGGTTAAGAATGAGGGCATTTATCGACGACCTGATTAAAAACTCGTTGAAAATAAGTAAAGAATGATCTAAAGAGGATTTTTCCCACGCCAAACCTCAGATGTTTAAATAATTGATGAAAATAGGAAAGAAAATTCCACAGCCATTGGCGCAATTGGTTGGCGCTTCTGCACGGTGAATAGAAGGTTCCTGGTTCGAACCCAGGCTGTGGAATTTTCTTTCATATTTTCATCAATTATAAAAACTCGGTGCTGGCGAAGGTGGTGACATGGATGAACCTCAGTGAGTTCCAGAAAAGAGGTAATGAATTAGTTAAACCAATATAAAATAGAATGATTCTTAAAGGCAATTATTTGAATGCACCCATTTCTTCCAAGAATACCTATAATCCTCAAAACATAAATTTCACAGGCTGTAAGCCTGCTTGCCTTGCCTCTAATTAATAATAAAGGATGTTAAAAATGCTATTTATTTGCATGTATGTGTAAGATTAAATCTCTCAAAGTAAACAAACAATACGTGTATGGCTAACTCGCCATTTCTCTAAAATAATCGAATTAAGAGCAAATTATGCATGTTTGATGAAGTGTGTTACCTTTCCGGATCTCTAGGAATCGAAAAAAGACAAATTGCGATTTTTTGCCCTAGAATTAGAACAATTTGGTGCAGCGCACACTTCACCTCCATAGTCAGCAGCTTTATTTTTCACGGAAATAACGGGAAGGCGCCACTGTTTCACAACTTACATGCGACGCATAGGAGTCGTTTATCTTGTTCAAGGTTCATTAACAAGGGTCTTCCAGATCTGTGTTCAAAACAAGTTGTATCTGCGCATCATGTCACAATTCCCAAAACATCCATAATCCTTCACGCACAAGGTCTTTCAAATGCTTATTGTTAGCTTGTTTGCTGCTGTTTAAATGAAAAGATTGTAAATTTCAATCGCATTATAAAAAGAAAAATTGCAAAAAATTACAAATAAGAAATAAAGTTAATGTTTAACACCTTTATTCAAATAAGTGTTTACTTTTGATTTTAATATATTAATCTACACAAAATTGACTTTTATTAAAAATATTTAGGAAGAAATGGAAAAAAATTCCCTCCTTTTTCTTAATCACATCACTTTTTCATAAGTTTAAAGTATTTACTTGAAAAAAAATTCAAACTTCAATTACACAAAAAACATCACAAATAAATAAAGTTACTTTTTTTTTTACATGTAATTTAACGTGTTATTCTTTTAATATTTTTCTTTTAATATAACTGATATGTTCAAAAGCTATTTTAATTGTCAAAAATTGTTAATTTATTTTTCAAAAACATTACTCTTGTTTTATTTAACAATTTCTTTTGTTTATATTTTCTTTGTATATCTTCATGTTTTCGCCAATTAACTTTCGAAATGGGAACTTTGACGTCATATGTATTCAGCGCACTGGAAGACCCTTGTTAATGGACCTTGATCCTGTTATTCTTCATCCATGGTTTTACTAATCGTTATGTTTCTGTTGGCTGTTTTCAATAAAACGAAACGTCACTGTCTCATTGTCTCGAGTTCAGACGACGATTATGTCGTCATAAAATATAAAATGGGTAACGACTCGTCTGTGAATTACATTTACCGACGTCCTTAATATTATGACCTCGTTAATAACGACACTTTCGTGAGTCCGGGCCCAGAAGTGTAATACCCAATCCAAAGGTATGCCTTAATACCACCAGGGCAACAGTTATTCAGTCCTAGCCTGATACTTGGGATATAACTAACTCTTAATGCTTATTCCAATTTCACATAAAATCTTAAGGCATTCCATATTCATTGTTTCTGATGACCAGCAAGTAATTTTCCTTTATGAATAATTTTAATGTTAATAAGTTTAACAAAAGACCAGGCAAAGCGCTGAGTATTGCCAACAAGTGGAACTTTTTTTTTTAATATTAATTATAACTACTGTGACAGGGAATTGCTGTATGGGATGAAAGGATGATGGTGAAAATAGGACTGGAATTACGTTCTTCGCTCTCGTGGAGAGAGAGGATTTATTTTCTGGTGGATTTGTGCCTACCCGGTTGGCTAAAGCGGGTAGGTGTCGGGAGTTAGCTTCCGACCAGCGAAAGCTGTGGGCCAAGTTCATGTTGCCTCATTAGAGGTGTTTTTACGTTGGGTGTAGCATAATGCCACCTGTAAGATCTTTTTAGATCTTAATTCCGTGGAGGCAATACCATCTGCCTCTCCACTTCAAAAGTGGATGATCGTGAAAATAGACAAACACACACACATCCATGCCCTTGGCGGGATTCGAACCCGCAACTCGCTGGTTACGAGAGCGGCAAGACCTGCGCCTCAACGCTCTCGGCCACCGAGCCGGCTTAAAAAGACTTGATCAGCTGTAGCTCTGTGCATAAGTAAACACAGTTGTTACCAAGGTTTTCCCTAGAGTCACTTTATAGGAAGAGTACCGCATTTGAGTGAACTGTGCCGCAAGGCTTCTGATTGGCTTTTCGGTATCACGTGGCAAAATCGCAGCCATTTTGAGTTTTCCCGGGTGAATGCTTGCTAATCGTTTCTATGTACTTCAGTGAGCTTTGAAACTCACTTGGGAGCACTTGAGATTTTAATCAACAAATAGTAAGTTTCAATCGATAAACAATCGATAGCAGTTGCATGTATTAATAATAAATAAAGCTTTCCTAAGGTTTAGAGATGAATAATTTCGTCAATTAGCTTTTGCTTTATCCGGGTCATTATGCCAAATTGTTGCGCGGTAAACTGCACTAAATCCAGTGGATAAAGGAAAATTAATGTTTTACATTCCAACTGGGAAGAACAAACATCCATGCCCACGACGGGATTCGAACCCGCGACCCGACGGATTCGAGGACTGGAAAGCCTACGCCCCAGCCCTCTCGGCCACTGGGCCGGCCCTGTCCACTCTAACTGAAACATATCATTGAGATTTAATTTAAGCAGTGCAAAAACGATGTGAAAATGAAAAAGAAAAATAAAATAGAAAAAAATAAATATTAACTTGTCTATTTTTTTAAATTTCAAATTCATAAATACCACGTAAAACTTAAAATTCTTTCTACATTCATTTGAATTATACATTAAATTTATGAAGTTTTATAAGTTAACGAAATACAGATTATATTTTGTTATTGATGATCTAAAAATAAAAAGAAGTGATGTAACAATTTAATTTGAGCCGTAGCGTTATCTTTTATTTTTACCACGTTAAATATATTAAAAAACCTATTTATCATTTTTTAAGGGAATTTATAAATCGTAAAATATTACATCATAACATTTTACTCGAAATGCGGCGTGAATACTTTGAAAAAATGTTCACAAAACAACGTAATCTCCATACTGCCGTTTGTATGCAGAGAAGAATTAAACTCAAAATGGCGTCACTCAAGACGACTGCGATACTCTTTTTATAAAGTGACTCTAGTTTTCCCTAGAGTGCCTAAAAGGAAAACTAAAAGCACCCTTACGGTTTTCCTTACAGGCACCCTAGTTTTCCCTCACTAAAAGCGCCCTCACGTGAGAAGTCGTGAGAAGCTGGTCTTAAGATTTCAATGGAAATCGTGTCGATTGAACAGGCTGTTACCTATATAGTAGGCTGTGACCAGGGCAACAGTTATTCAGTCTAAGCTCTAGTCTAAGCCACAGATTAAGGAGAAAAACACGTGTTTTCTCCTTAATCTGTGGTCTAATCCTGATGCTTGCAGCAGGTAATTAACTCTTAATGCTTATTCCAACATCATATAAAATCTTAATGGATTTTAGTAATTTTTTAAATATTTATCTTCATCGTTTCTGGGGAAGAACAATTAATTTTTCTTTATGAATAATTTTAATATTAATAAATTTAACAAAAGGCCAGGCAAAGTGCTGAGTATTGAGAAGAACAAGAGCTATATTTCAGTAACATTTTATAACATTCGTTAACTGTACGTTGAAGTGATTGTGCACTAATATATCTTTTGAGGGTTTGAGTTTTTGCAATGGTGGTTGTAAGTGAGGAGAAAGACTTCCTTCATACCACGGGTTATATCCGCATAACCCAAATAAATAAATACAAAATAAATGTCAGAGCTGTCGAAAATGTCGGTTGAGTTATCAACATAATATGTACAGTGGCTAGAATAAATAGTGTGTCAATTGCTGCTGATTTCGCGTCGTCATGACTGATGACATCGCCACATCTAATGTGCCGACAATTACTCTATAATGCATGCAATTCAATATAAGTTTAACAGCATTAACGGTTTAAAAAGCTGTAATTGTTTTCTGTGATTTTGTAAATTGTTTCTTACAATAATATTGTTAATTGCTCATTTTGTTCTTAACTTTTTTTTACGATCTAATTCCAAAACCTATGTAATCATTTATTAGTGTGGTTAGTTTTTTATTATGATCATTTTACATACGGTAACTAAATAAAATCAAATATGCAATATTTTATTGGGTACGTCTGAGCTTTAAAAGTTTACTTTTCTCACGTTTTGCACTTTTTTCTTTGTTTCGTGTTTTTACTATAAAGTGCAAGCACGTAAGAAAGTAGAACTTGACAATAGTCGCAATCAATACCTTTCACTTATGGGAAGGTGACTTTGGCTTTGCTTTTGAAAAGCAAAGAAAATAGGTTTTCATTGTGATGAAACCGGAAGTGAAAAGATCACTTTTGCTGCTTTTGTTACTTTTGCATCTAAAACTGCGTCAGCCATAAATAGCATTTATTCATTATAACTGTGTCAGGGAATAAGGTTCAACTAAGATCCTTGCCAGATTCTGCTTTGACTTGTGTAATGTTATTCAACGAGCCTTTGTCTTCTATTGTTTGGAGTTTTTGGAATGTTGGTATTAGTGAAGAGAAACATTTCTTTTCTATTATAATAGCTTAACCCAAGTGAATAAATACAAAATTAAAATCAGGACTGTAAAAAATGTTAGACGAGTTACCAACCTTTTATTTGTGGATTGATGTTCTCTTTACGACTAACAAAACCATGTCAGAATAGTGAATTAAGAGATCTAACTATCGTTATTTGTTCGTGGGAGACGCTTCGTGCTACTGTTGAGCACGTTGTCCTCCGCTTCTTGTATGTCATCGATGCAGAAGGTGCGCATATCGAACATTTCAGTAGTGCATTACTACCGTCTGTGTATGATCTTGCAGCGCCACTTTTTTCCACTGGCGGCAACCGTGTGCACTAATAAATTTTCCATTGGAATTCTCTTTTATACACAAAGTTAAATCAGTATCCGTGCAATAACGTGGTCTGCAGCCCGCGCAGAAGTGGGGAACTTGAATTATAACCATGCGGTATTAACAATTTTGGAGACTGCTTTTTAGGAAATAAATTTTCAATGACGCGTATTGGCGTCTGACAATTTTCATTTGACTGTTTCAAGAGGTAGCCCTAAATAATTAATACTTATATATGTGTCCTAGTTTAATGTAAAATCAACATTAATATTTTTTACAAAACGTTACCCAAACAGCCAGCTAAACTTTAATCGTTTTATGAAATAGTTAACTAGCCCAGCCCTTTGAGGACCTTCATAGGGCACGTTCGACATCGCGCACTGAACGTCTTTGTGCCTCTACTGGGCGTGTCTTGCACGCACCAAATGACCCTAGTTTAGAGTTTTAGTTTCAGTTATTGCCGTGTAATGATCAATTACGACTTTTTATATGCAGGCAGATGTTATGAGGGAGGGCAGTGTGCACATGTCGAACGTGCTCATGGTCTTTAAAAGTGGTGTTCATCATGTACCCCGGGGGCTAATTTGGCTTACGACCAGGTTCGCATTGGCCGAAATCGCAAGTGTTTGTTATTGATGGCGTTTCAACAACTAAGCTAATGGACCCTTTTCAGTAAGAAGGTGGGCGGGGCACGCGCTTGCGCGGCAGCTGCTTCCGGCGGGCAAAAAACTTCCGTTCGTCCATTTTTTCCATTGCTAGTGTACGTTTCGGCGGAAAATGTATCGCCTATAAGATTTAAAAAGGTTGAAAAAGATGATGTTAATGATGTTATAAAAATTTATAAAGAAGTAACTTTGTTGACCTTTTCTTTGTAAATTACGAAAGTCTGAAGCGATTGAGAAATAATAAGCCACCAAAATCAGCGGGTTAACTATAATCGCGTGGCGCTTACTGTTTGCCAGCATCTTGTAAGTATTGATTTGTAATACATTTCCGAATACAACATGAATTTTCTACCGGACGTAACATTTTGAAAAATATATGAATATTTTCAGGATGATGATAATAAATTCAGGTGTTTCCACCGAGCAGTTAAACATATGAATGCTGGAGATATTTTTACTATCTTTTATTTTGAAAACATTTTCTAATACATCTGTTCATGTTTTAAGTTTCAAGAAAATGGCGGAGGATCTCCAGCGATCGCGATCTTCTGCCATCAGGCGCATGTCCTCCCTGGTAATATCCTAGCGACTGGAACCCAGATTCTCCATGTAGTCTAGCCACCTGGTTCTAGGCCGACCCTTTGGTCTCTTACCCACCGGCTTGGAAAATAACAACTGCCTAGGAAGACTAGTTTGTGGCATCCGTATCACGTGGCCATACCAGCGCAACTGAGATCTCTCAATGCGGAGAAGTAGCGGCTCAACACCTAAAGATTCCCTTATTCTGCTGCTGTACACTCTATCTAGTAGGGTAACACCTGCCACACCTCTCAGAAATCTCATTTCGGCCGCTTGTACCCGCGATCGCACTCTTTCGTTCATTACCCAAGCCTCATGACCATAGGTGAGAATGGGGACAAAGATAGATTTGAAGACGGAGAGCTTGGCTTTGTTACCCAGCACGCGTTTCGTTACCACGGATCGCCACAGTTCACGTCTGACACAGCTTGCTGCACCGATCCGAGCATCCAATTCCTTCTCCTGCCGTCCATCACTCGTGAATGAAATCCCGAGGTATTTGAATTTCTCCACCTGTCTCAATGGGGCTCCCCTAACATGGAGAGCGCACTGAGCAGGCTGTCTTGAAAGGACCAGAACCTCGGTTTTAGCCACACTGATCTTCATTCCAGCTTCTTCACATTTGGCTGCAAACCGGTCTAGTGCATGCTGAAGGTTCGTGCGAGAAGACCCAAGCAGGACAAGGTCGTCAGCAAAGAGCAACCTCTCCACCAGGCAGTCGCCCACACAAACACGCTCATCGCCTCGGCTGCCCCTGTCTATCCAGTCCATAAAGATAATGAACAAGAGGGACGACAGTACGCACCCATGGCGGAGTCCAACACCCACGGTGAACGGTCTTGACTTAATGCCATTTATCCGGACACACATCTCAGAGCTTTCGTACAGAGACATGATAGCAACCAGTAATTTCCCATCCACTCCATACTCTTGCAACACTTGCCAGAGCTTCTCCCGAGGAACTCTGTCATATGCTTTTTCAAGGTCCACAAAGCAAGCGTAGACCTCTTTTGCATACTCCCAGGATTTCTCAAGGATTTGCCTTAGAGCAAAGATGTGATCCGTCGTGCTTCGGCCAGGTCGGAAACCACACTGCTCCCCCGACAGTTTGGAGTCGACTATTTCCCGACTTCTCTTCTCCAGACACTTAGCGTACACTTTCCCAGGAATGCTGAGCAAAGAAATGCCTCGATAGTTGTTGCAATCTCTCTGATCTCCCTTTATAATGAGAGCTAACTGTTTAGCTCCTCAAAAGAAAAAGCATTATCTGTGCGCATCAGAATTAGAACTCAGTGGAAAGATGTTTGGATGTAATTGTGAATGCCATATAGGGTAAATGGCAATTAATAAGCTAGTCACTTTAAGTAGTTAGTTATTTTTTTGTGTAACTATATTTGAATTGATTATTTTTTAACAATAGCCTATTCGGTTAAGAAATAACTAAATTTTGAATTTCATTTTGTTAGAAAAGAGGAAAATACAGTCATGTAAAATACAGAAGTTGAACAAAGTAATATGAACACCTTTGATTTTAGACGTTTTGTCGAATATCTAGAAAAACAATATCTAGTTGATAATGGTGTCCGGTCCAAAAATAAAAATTTGGAGAAAACGACTTATCGTTTTGTTTATTTTTGTAAGAACTGAAATTCAGCTCATTCTATCGGAGATATATTTCTGAATTTTCACGATATTTGCTTTGGCTTTTTATAAGAGTATCTCTATACATCTGGCTAATAAATTAGGCAAAAAATATTTTGGTAACGTTTGCGCAGTTTAACATTATTTAGTAAAAATGCTCATATTTCAACAAACATTTAATATTTTTATATTCTGTTTACAAAGTAGTGTCTCTCCTGTAGTTTGTCAAGTTTCCTAAAAATGGCATTGCAATGGGTTGAAAACCCTGCACGTTAAAAACAAACGACTTATGAAAAAATTTCGATTCTTTTTAAAGAAGCCTTTATATCTCCAAAAATATATGTGATATTCTCATACAAATAAACACAGATAAATTAGAGAAGCCTCTTAATCATATGCTACATTTACAACGCATTACAAGCATTACTTTTTACAGAGTGATCCCAAACATTATTTTTTTTTGTTCATTTTGTTGCTGGTCCCCTATTTGCCTTCGGGACAAAATATTAGCTGAAATATATAAGAGGTAACATGCGTTTTACATCCCTGAAGTGTCAGGATAATTCGTCAAGTATTTTCCTAGATATTCGACAAAACGTCTAAAATCAAAGGTGTTCATTTTATTTTGTTCAACCCTTGTATATAGCTGCATTTTCCTCTTCTCTAACGAAATGAAATTCAAAATTTAGTTATTTCTTAACCGAATATTGTTCTAAAACTCTAAAACCGAATATTACACTAAAACATAACTAACTACTTAAAGTGACTAACTTATCAATTGTCACTTACCCTATAGGGCACTCATAAATACCCCCATATTGTTCCACTGGGTTCTAACTCAGTTGTGCACAGATAATGCTTTTTCTTTTGAGAAGCTAAACATTTAGCTCTCATTATAACATATTTTTGAAACTTAAAACATGAACACATGTATTTGTATTAGAAAATGTTTTCAAAATAAAAGGTAGTAAAAAGATATCTCCAGCCATTTTTTGCCTCAGAAATATCTCCAGCATTCATATGTTTGACTGCTCGGTCGAAAGACCTGAAAATATTCATATATTTATCGAAATGTTACATCCGGTAGCAAATTCTTGTTGTGTTCGGAAATGTATTACAAATCAATACTTACAAGATGCTGGCAAACAGTAAGCGTAATGTTGCTGGCATCAACCTCCACGCGATTACAGTTAACCTGCTGATTTTGGTGACTCATTATTTCTGCAATCGCTTCAGACTTTCGTAATTTATAAGAAGAGATCAATGAAGTTACTTCATTATAAATTTTTATAACATCATCTTCTTTTCAGCCTTTTTAAATCTTTTGTAGGCGATACATTTTCCGCCGAAACGTACGCTAGCAATGGAAAAAATGGACGAACGGAAGTTTTTTGCCCGCCGGAAGCAGCTGCCGCGCAAGCGCGTGCCCCGCCCACCTTTTTGGTGAAAAGGGTCCATATCAAGTGACGTATGGTGGGGGATGGAGAAACTCGACAATACGATTAGTGGATTAATGTCACTTAATAAAGTAACGAAGGCTCGCGAGTTTATTTTTAAAGGTGAAAGTGACCCTTGGTGATAAAATGGTTAAACACCACTGGACTATAAGAATCTCAAGCAAATTATAAACTACTTTAAGAGTTAAAATGACAAAGTCGACCTAGAAATAATTTAGACATAAAGGTTTGCTTTCGCTTTCGGTCTTTCACCATTTATTTTAAATCGTTTACTTCCGCCATATCGCATAGAACAGGGGTGACCAATCTTTTTTTGTCTCGGGCCAAAATAAATTTCTGAAGGTTTTCAGGGGGCCAACCATTTGTAATTCAAATATTTTATGAAACATTAACCACGTAAATCTTACTTGTTAATAAATTTCTTTATTTATTATTCCTTTCGCGGGCCATAAAAATTCCTTTGGTGGGCTGCATTTGGCCCGCGGGCCGCAGGTTGGTCACCCCTGGCATAAAACTACAGTGGCTAAAAGAAATGTTTTCTTCCAGCCACTGTAGTTATACTTCTGCTGTAGAGTTTGGTTTCTTATTGGCTGTTTTCAATAAAACGAAACGTCACTTCCATTGTCTCGAAACCAGACAACGATTATTTCGTCGTTAAATGTAAAATGGGTGTCTGGTTTTACATTTACCGACGGCCTTAGCGTTATGACCTCGTTAATAACGCCACTTTCGTGAGTCCGGGCCCAGAAGTGTTTTATCCAATCCAAAGGTATGGCTTAATACCACCAGGGCAACAGTTATTCAGTCCAAGCATGATGTTTGGATATAACTAACTCTTAATGCTTATTCCAACTTCATATAAAATCTTAAGGAATTCCATTAATATTTTAAATATTCATATTCATTGTTTCTGATGAACAGCAATTAATTTTCCTTTATGAATAATTTTAATGTTAATATGTTTAACAAAAGGCCAGTTAAAGCGCTGAGTATTGCCAAGAACAGGAACTTTTTTTTTTTTAATGTTCATTATAAATGCATTATGAATTGTTTGTTATTTTCTTGCTTATTGCATTTTTCATTTTCTATTGTTTGGAGTTTTTGGAATGCTGGTAGAAGTGAAGAGAAACATTTCTTTTCTATCAGTTTTGGGGTTATACCACAGATGAGATAAAACGGATGCGCAACGCGCCCGATATTTCAAACTCGTTTTAATTAATTTTCTATTGAAACCACCCGCAGCCGACGAGAGAGACAGGCCCAGTCTCTGACTATAATCGACCTTCATTGTCTCCATCTCGGAATTTAACAACCACACCAGTGTTTTTTCGTTTGTTGGAAAAGTTTATACGAGTGCACAGCATTTCGAAGAAAAATATTTCATGAATAATTTAAAACAAACTTTGAACCACTAAGCAAATTTTATTAATGAGTTGTTTTATTAATTTTTAATTTAGGTAAAGTTAGGTATGGAGATGTTAAATTCAATTAGTTGTACTTGAAAATATATTCTACATTTTATAAGATAAAATAGGAAAAGGTAGCAAATACTTTTTAAAGTAAATTAGAAATATTAAAAATAACTCTTATTATTAAAATTTTATTAAATATGCCATGTAGCGTAAAATATGCTATGCAAAAATTTGCATGTGTAAGCGAATTGTATGTCATATTTAATAAAATTATTTTGATCGATAGAAATTTGTTTGTATTGACAACAAAAATTTAATTAATAAAGTTTACAAAAATATATAACTTAATCAATTGAGCATATAAATTAAATATATGTAATAATTAAAAAAACATTTTATTTGTGGAGTAGGCTGCGAGGAGTATTTATAAGCAGCCTCTGAAAGTTTTCTGCCGGGAATTCTATTAAGCTGTTCCTGAAATTAGGCTGCCAGGAATACTTTTAATTTTCTACTGCAACCACTAGTTGGCGCCACTAAAATAAGTTTAAACGTAATCTGTTGGAGTGTCGTATCCGTTTTACCTCATCCGTGATTATACTAGCATAACCCAAATGAATAAATACAAAATTAAATTCAGAACTGTGAAAATATTGGACGAGTTACCAACCTTTTTTTTTGTGGATTGATGTTCACTTTACGACTAACAAAGCCGTGTCAGAATAATGAATTAAGTGATCAACTATTATTATTTGTTTCGGGGAGACGCTTCGTGCTACTGTTGAGCACGCTGCCCTCAGCTTCCAGCATGTCACCGATGCAGAAGGTGCGTATATTGAACATTCCAGTAGTGCATTACTACCATTTGTATATTAAAGCTGTAGATAACCAAAGTACGGCAAACTTTGCCGTCTGCTACAGAATCCGCCATTTTTGGCCCTTTTCACTTTATCATTACAGTTACGGTAAAATCACTTCTACTCTAAAATATGGCTGAAATGCAATTTTCTTTAAAATTTTCTCATTATTATTATCGTCTGGAAATACAACTAACTAAAATAAATTTTGTAACTACTGTTTTTCCTTTAAATTTTCTTTTCAATTAAAATTTTCTCCATATATAAAGGGTGTCCCACAACAGGTATAAAAAACTTCGTTAGCGTATTCTAACTAAAAAACTGAGACGAAAATGCCGAATACAATTTCTGTTTTAGATCGTTCACTTTTGAGTTATGGGTCTTCAACGATAGCGAATTTTCCCTAATTTCGCATACTATTCGTTTTTAAACTTGACTTGAATAGTGTCAATTGTTGCCGATTATTGTTGTTTTAATTGCTATGCCGCTAATCGTTACTTATAAAAAATGGAATTAAGTTAAGAAGATTATTTCGAAATATTACTTTTGTACAGCGAGTGCAGTAGAAGTGCAAATGCTACAGCTCATGTTTGGGCAGAGCGGTTCGCTATTCGCCCGCGAATTTCAATTCGCTACTTTCAGTTTAGGTGGCGCCACCCTTGTGGCATTTACTTGAACCGAGCTAAGTAGGAGTCGCCGTAATGTAACATAAGGCTCAACACGCTGTTGCAGCTAAAGAAGTGAAAGGAAAAAGTAACAAATACTGCCGTGTGTAAGGCTGAAAATCAAAAATGATGTTACACGCAGTAAGATTACATTTTTTCCCAAAAAATAAAGCTTTTAGAAAAAGTTGAGAAGTAAAACTTACAATGGGGAAAAGAGCCACAGATACCATGTGTATCAACACAATTTTTTTTCTATCACCACCTCGTAAGCAGAAATTAGCAATGGTAGGGTGAAAGATGGAATATATTTATATATTTTAACATATACTACTAATAAAATGAAATAATATTCAAAATTTGTTTTTAAAAGTTTGTTTCACGTATAAGATGTTTACATGAACGTAATTTTACGGTAAAATCACTATTTCTATTGTTAGCTGCATTAGTTTTGATAACATTGTTTTGTTTGTGGGTCATTAATAAGCAAAAAAATGGGTCGTTTATTATTAGGAACAATTTTCATCTTAAATCTACTTTTTCATATTTAATCAACTAATAACTTTCCAACTAAGAAATACAACTTTTTAGGTATGCCAGCATTAAAATGAAAGTTGAAATCAAGTGCTATTCCTAGCAGGTGCTTGCCACATCGACCACTTGAAGAATATACCATCATACAGAAAAATAATACACAGTGTAATATTCAAACACAGAGTAAAGAAATAAGTGTTATTTCTTTATTCTGTGTATTCAAAGCATGTTGATGGAAAACGGATCCTACTTTCGCCGCCATTTTTCAAAAATAGCAGCGCCCTCTATATTGATTGAAAGTAGCGAATAAATGTTGTGCTACATTTAATTCACCGCGTACGCACAGAAAGGGTGACAATGCCAATTAATCGCGGTGGACGGCCAAGACAAATTAATTTTCGAAATGAAGAACTTATTGAGCGTCGCATCGAAGAAGACCTAACTTTAAGTGTACGCAAATTGGGAACTGAACTCAACATTTCCAAATCAAGTGTTCATGGACAACTCAAGAAAATTAATTTATATCCGTAAAAGTTCAAAATTATACGCGAAAGTTCAAAATTTACAACCTACGGATTATGAACAACGACGTTTGTTTTGTACATGGCTTCTAAATAAGCAAGCAGAGGACGGAAACTTTGTGCACAACATTTTATTTTCGGATGAATGTCATTTCACTAATGAAGGTTGCTTCAACCATCATAATTCAAGGTATTGGGGCATCAGAGAATCCGCACGTTACCCACCGCCATAACTTTCAAAATAAATTTGAAATAAATTTATGGGCTGGAGTTCACGGGAATTCAGTTGTAAGTAAGAAATAAGAGTTTTGACTATTTTCTATGACTTTTTTGTATAAATTTCAATTATAAAACACAATAAAAAGAATAAAATGTTAATGAAGTACTTAAAAAGTCTATTGTTTGACATTTTTCCTTAATTACTGTACGTATTTATTTAAAATTTCGTTTAATTACATTTACTATTGTGATTATAACTAAAATTACACTGAAACTCTGAACATCACCACAATAAATCGTTGCAGATTGGACCACATGAGTTACCAGCCCGTCTAAATGGCGAAATTTACACAGATTTTATCCAGAACCGTCTTCCAGTGTTATTGGAAGATGTGCCACTTATGGATGGTCTAAACATGTGGTTTAAACACGACAGAGCTCCACCACATAATTCATTTCTAGCACGCCGTGCGCTAGATCACGTCTTCCCAAATAGTAGATGGATTGGAAGAGGAGGAGAAATTCAATAGCCGCGTAGATCACCGGACCTCAATCCTCTAGATTTTTGTCTCTGGGGGCACCTAAAAACTGCCGTTTTTCGTACACCAGTTAACGACGTTGATGAATTGCGAAACAGTGGCTAAGCTAAAATATTCAGAGAGGAATGTCTCGGGATCGCATTCAAAACAAGACATAACAACCAACTACTCCTCAATCCTAAAAAGAATAACACTGACAACGATATTTACAAACAAGCGGGCGTGTATCAGCTGTCCTGCCCTGATTGCGACGCTATATACATAGGATGTACAACCCGATCTTTTCACATTAGATTTAAGGAGCATAGACGATCATGGACCAACGGCGATAACACATCCGCATACGCCCAGCATCTCAAAAGCAAACATAGAATGTTAGGAATAGAAGAATGCATGTCCGTCATTTGGACAAACAACAACAAGGGCAAGGTCCTGCTTCGTGAAGAGATAGAAATCACGAAAAGACGACAAACGCAACCATCAACACTACTCAACAACCAGACGTTCTTTGATAGGGAGGACCTGATCCAAATACTCATCGATGCCGATGCACGAATAAGAAACAAAAATCGGATGTTACCCACATAGCCCTCGACTAGGTCAGCGCAATCCTAAATCTCCCTATCAAATTTAATATCTATGTATACAGTCGGGTGCAAAAAGGTTTTTACCTGCTCCGTAGGGGCTGAGCTTTCTGGATGTTGATCAGTTGCAAAATCAGGTACTTATACTGAGAGTCAAGGCAGATTAGAATGGACCTGTCCCTTCTGAATGAAATAGGGTAGCAGGTATTCGCGTGGGATCTGCTCGTCGCGTGCTCCCTCCTGACAATAATAAGCAATAGTGGGTGACAGCAGTATCGTTAAAGTCTAGGTTCTAGGACAACTGCCACCCGGATAACTGCAACCTAGGACAATCGCCACCTAGAACAATCGCCACCTAAGATAATTGTCACCTAGGACAATTGCCACCGAGGACATTTTTTGCATTGTAATTTGAAATTTCAAGTTTTCAGTTTAAAACTTTGTTAAAAATCTCAAGTAAAACATTCAAATTAAATTAGAGCTCTTGTCTGGAGCATTTTGGGTGGCAATTGTCCTAGGTGGCAATTATCCTCGGTGGCAATTGTCCTAGGTGGCGATTGTCCTAAGTGGCGATTGTCCTAGGTGGCAGTTATCTGGGTGGCAGCTGTCCGGGTGGCAGTTGTCTGGGTGGTGGTTGTCCAGGTGGCAATTGTCCGGATACCCTCTGCCTACTGCCTCGAATGGCAGAGTTCGAATCCGATATGGATAGACATTTTTTTTTGTTCATTATCGCGTTTATGATTTCGTTTAAGTTTTAAACAGTGTATGTAAAGAACACCATAAACAGATTAAAAATTTTTCATCCAAGTGTGTAATTTGATCTGTTTATTTGAGGTTTAAAAAACTTTTCATGTTAATTGTCATGTCATGCTTTATTCTATATTTTAGTTTTTAATAAAATATACACTAATTCATATCACCGTTACTTTTACAAAAATCCTCTTTTGTTCAAATCATTTAATATTCTCTACTATTAAAATATATAATCCTATATATTAAAACGCAAGGCATGATTTTTAAGAGCAAAATTGGCACTTCTGCGCATGCGCATCTGAAGCCAACAAAGAAGGTTACTGCAATCCATCAGAAGCCAGGGATTGTTGTAATGAGACAATATTCAATCATTGTTTTGAATTAAATAAACTGAAGATTTGCAGAAAGAATATCCCGCCAAGGGCATGGATGTTTGTGTTTGTCTATTTCACTATCATCCTTTCATCCCAAACAGCTAGTCTCCTGGATAAAAGGGGAGATTCAGCTGAAAATCCATCCATCCATCCAGAAAGAAACTCCTGCCTTGATCATTTTATGACGTTTCCTTGTGACTACTGAAAAACTCTGAAATTGTTATGTTAAATGTTATATCGTTAGAAAGAGCTTTAAAAACTGATCATTTTATCCGCTGACACTTTATGTCTCAGTTTAATACTTTCAGAGAAATTTATTTTAAAGCTATTTTGATTTACTTACAATCTCTAACCTTAATTTTGAAGATATAATAAATAACCCTCAGCTGCAGCCCCAGATATCCTTAGCTGTTTTTCTATTGTAGATGGAGATTGCCCACGATGGTTAACTCTTCAATAACACTGGGCAACAAAATTTCAAAAAGTTCATGCTTCCGAGATAAAAATAGTCATTTCTTAAGGAATTCAATGTGCTGAACAAGAATACAACTAAGAAAAAGCTGGATTGGCTACGGTTTCTTAGTAATGTGTACGAATTTTTAAGAAAAATACATATATGTAAATATAATACATATTAAGAATATTTTAATCATCTTCGGATTTATGTTTTCTTTTGGCCTCGTGGGAAGTATGTCTGATGATTCTGTGACCTCCCTCTTTAATTTTGAGTGCAACTGAGTTGAAGGAATTTTTCATACAGGTGCTTGAATGCTGGTCCATTCTTATCCATGACTTTTACCAAATTTTTTTACAAGGCCGAACTTGATTTGTAAAGGAGGAATGATGACTTTATGTAGTTCTGCCAATGGTGGAGGTTGTACATTCGTTTCTCCAGGCTTAAAAGTTGCTACTATACAAAGGACAATACGTCAATATCTCTGCAACGAGAGCCAATCAACTTTTTTCAATATGATATTCGTGTTCAGCACGTTAAATTCATTCAGGATTGGGTACTTTCACCTAAGAAGCAATTTCATTGTTACCCAGTGTAATTATTATCTGATGTAACAATAAAACAACCTTATACCTTTTCAATTTTTTAGGAATAGGTATAAGGTTGAAATTGAGGAAAGCCTGATTTAAATGATAACATATATGTGACCCTTCTACATTACAAAAATCAGGAAATGGCGCGGACTAAACTACTGTGCACAAAATGGCGCCCAGGATAAGGGTTGTATATTTGACTTCTTTACGAATATATATAAAAAACCTTAACTCATATACTTTTTAAATTTTACTATATCTTCATCTATATATGAACAATAAGCAGTCATTAAAATGGAGGAAAACATTTTAAATAACATTTGCTTCTACATGACAAAAACACCAAATGGCGCAGGCTATTCTATGCACGAAATGGTAGCTGGAATAAGGGTTATCTGTACATTTTGTTCCCAGCCTATAAAAGAGAGAATTGGCTAAAAAAGCTGACTTCAGATATATGCCAAACTTTTTCAAAATAATTTAGTAACGATTGAGATAACTTTTTTAGTATCTCATACGCAACAACTTAACGAAAACCACGGCATTCACGAGTAGAAAAAGAATCACATTTTATGTCTTTAATATCGTACTTCAATTTACATTCATAATATTGAAGTTTTTTTCACATTATATATTCAAATGCACTGTAGTCATACAAAACTAATCTATTTAGAATTATTTTCAGCCTTCCTATGCTTAATTACCTGCTTAAATAATTGAAATGCGAATCTTGCGACAATCTGACCAAATGACTTCGAAATATTACGTTAAGTTCATGAGTCTCGTGAAGCAGATATGCAGTACTGCGATCGTAATGCGGTACTGCTTTTTTGCAGTAAATTCATCTCCGCATGAAATGGCAGCTATAGTAAGCATGAAATGGCTGCTTGGAAACGAAAAGTTTATCTTATCAAAGACACTTTAATAAAAAAAAAACTGCATTATTAGATACACAGAATCATTTGATTGAAAAAAGAAAAATATTTGAATACACATTTCCATTCAAATTTATATTTGAAAAACTCTGAATGTTGCCATATCACAAAAATTTGAAGACAATGATAAATATGCACGAATCATAAACATCTCTTCCAATCATGAAAGGATTTGATATAATCTATTTTAAAATATTTTTTTTTACTTTTTACAGATATAATTATTTAATTGAAAACTTTTTTTTTAAATTCTTTAAAAAATTTTTTTAGTATTTTAATAAAGGCAGGCTTCTCCTTCAACCACCATTTCACATGTAATTCAAGATTACGCCATTTCGTGTTCCTATTACGTAAATTTTACTGCATATTATTTGACTAAACACTGCTTCATCAATTAGTTAAAAAAAAAGAGATTTAATGAATAATGGCTATAGAGTTTTGTCATGCGCAAATTGCATTTATCATTTCTTGGTCAAATATTCTAGTGGAATAAATCTAGCCAATCCCTTTCCAAGGAGACACTGATTGCACTATCAGTACCTGCTGAGTGACTGTCTTGTAATAATAGAAACGAAAGGTATGGGTGTTTTTTGATGGTTATGTTTTGTTCTTTTTTCGGAATGAAAGAAGTCATTACATGTAAATAAAGGTAAGGATAACAAAAGTTTATGTACATGCTCCAAAATTATATTAATGAAATCCCATTTTGAATAAATAATTCCCACTTGTTTTTATCAATGTGATTATATCCCCTACCCTTTAGGTCATCTACTGTTGATTTATAGGTAGAATTATGGTATTAGTGTACATAAAGGTCTCAGTGAGCATTTTTATTCTGTAAAGGTTTAAGCGAGTTTTGATCTAAACTAAACATATAAAAATAGTTTTGTGAAATTCATTTAATTAATTTATATCTACATAAGAATATTAGATGGTCTTTCTTATTTACCATACGTCACTTTATATTTAAAAAAAAATCATTTGAGTTTAAAAAATTTTTAAGATGGGTATATAGCCAAAACGGTATGCTAAATTCCTTATACAATCAATGTTGTAAAAGGAAGCCATCAATTAAATTATTAAATTTAGATTTTAAAAAATGAAATAGTAAATTAAAGCTAAAATCCTTATATTCATAAAGATTTAACCGATAAGAATTTATGAAGTGACGCCATTTTTCAAATTAATTTCAAAGAAATAATTAAGGAAGAATAAAGAAAGACATCAACAAATGGAAAAAAAATGGAACTGTCCAAGAAGTTATAAGCATATTGGTTACAAGGCAGTCTTATAATTTACCTCTTAAATAATTAAAAAATTCACATTATCAAGGGTTTATTAATTCACTTTCATTAATTTTAACGTTCCTTCATTAACTTTCAGATTCACACATTCACATTTTGAATAAATACCTGTTTTTCTACTTCATTAAATTGATTTCATTTTGTGAAAAAGTTTATATTTTAATATATTAATTAAAAAATAAATAAAACTCCATTTAATTAAAATAAAACAAAAATAATAAATAATAGAAACAATGAAAAAAAGTCACCCAATTGATAAATGTAAACGTTGAAGGACGAAACACAATTGAAACAAAGGTCTTGTGGAGCTTATGTAGATGAAACACAGATGAAACGAAGATCTAGTGGAGAAATGTTACACGAACACAGGGAGGCACACAGTTACACAGATCAAAACAATAACACAATTTCTAATTTCAAAGACATTTGCCAAAATAATAAAGAAAAATGGAACATCACTAACATAATATATCAAATTCCTTGCGTCAACTGTCAACACATTTACACAGGTCAAACAAAAAGACAATTAATAACACGACTAAAAGAACACGAAAGAGCACTTAGAAACAAAGATAAAAATAATCATTTAGTGAACCACTGCATTAGCCAAAATCATAATCCGGATTGGAACAAAGTCAAAATCATTAGTAAAGAAATAAATTACAAAAAAAGACTAATAAAAGAAACCATCAACATTATTTCGAATGAAAAAAATTTAGCCAAACCATCTATAGAAATTAATAATAAATGGAAATTACTACTAAAACTATAATATCACTTCCCTTGCACTCAACAATCCTGTTCACAACAATCAAACTAATCATAACATCACACATTGTACGTATTAGATTACATTGTTTGGTTTTTTTATTAGTATATCTTCTATTATATTGTTTTTAACTGAAATTCATTCAAAAAGTTTACATACTAAAGATGGGATAAAAATCCCGAAAACGTTTTAATACATTTCAAGTTTGTCATCTACGTGTTATCAATCATCGAACTTTCATCATAGACCTTCTTCACCTGTAACTGTGTGCCTCCCAGTGTTCGTGTAACATTTCTCCACTAGATCTTCGTTACTTCTGTGTTTCATCTGTGTTTCATCTACATAAGCTCCACAAGACCTTTGTTTCAATTGTGTTTCGTCCTTCAACATTTACTTTATCAATTGGGTGACTTTTTTTTCATTGTTTCTATTATTTATTTTATTTGTTTTATTTTAATTAAATGGAGTTTTATTTATTTTTTAATTAATATATTTTATCATAACTCCTACTCTTATATAATAATTTATATTTTAATGTTAATGCAAAACTATCCCAGAAAAAACAAGGAGGTGGCGGTATTTTTCATTACTCTGTTGAAGAGTATTATCGGTCTTGAAAGAGAATTTACTTCAGAAATGTAGAATTTACTGCTGAAGATATCACATTGATAAAAAATAAAAATACAATCATATATTAGAAATAGAAGAATAAAACTTCATGATGGGCATGTTTATTAAACTTTAGTTATTCTGACTTCTGAATTCATTATCAAAACACCAATTAACATCCATACCAGTGGTTTGTAGTATTACTTGACACGTCAATGGAATGGTGGATTGACAATGGAAAGAGTGGTAAAGGAAAGTAAAAATCCATGCTCTGGGATTATACCAGGAAATGGGAGCATCTGTCTCGTTCCACTTACAATTGAGAAATCGCAGAAACTGATAGGGCAATGCTGTCTACACGATATATTCTATACAGTGGTATAGAGACGGATGCTGCTATGTCATGTAATTTTCTTTCATTTTGCCACTCTTAAACATTTAACAGTTGTTGAGCATTTGCGAGAGAATGTTTTAGGCTACAATTTGTGGTATACTATCAATTTTTCGGAGATCTTTAACACGTTTAACATTGAAATATGCAATAACATCAATACCAATATTCATTCTCTATAATATATTTATATATTGGGTATTTAAGAAGTCACGTAGAAATACTAAAAAAAAAGTGTAAGCTTTTATTGAAACGCTTAGGATCATGTTCATAATAATAAAGTAAACTGTTGATGATGACTAAGTGCAGATATAAGTATGTCATTCCACCATTCTAAACAAGAATATAACTCGTAAAACGATTTTCAAATATGCTGAAAAGAAGACTATAAAAATTTGCTGTTTAATATTACAATAATATTTTATATACAGCATTGGCGAAAACTGCATGTCAATTTACGTATTCGATTGCAGCGTTCACCGAACATGCGCGAAATGAGAAATGAAATGCTCGCGTCTAAATGTTTTAAACTACTTCGCCTAGAGCTATTCATCCCTTCTAAATCAAAGCTACCATTCATCCCTTCTTAATCATTGTTGCAAAGCATTGCCGGGAAAAGTCTTGTCCTGTGACGCATTCCAAGGAGCTGTACTCGTGACGCAGATGTGGTTTTAAATTTCAAAATTTCAACTTGCAGTTGGTTTAAATAAACCATGGAAATACCTTTGATTCTATCCACACATCATTTTTAACTGCAGGCCTAACTTTAATTAGCCATTTTTAACAATAGTCCTAATATTTATAGCTATTTTTAACAATAGGCCTAACATTTATTAGCTATTTTTAACAATAGGCCTAACAATATATAGTCATTTTAACTATAATCCTAACATTAATTAGCCATTTTTAACTATAGGCCTAATATTTATTAGCCATTTTTAACAATAGGCATAACATTATAGTCATTTTAACTATAGGCCTAACATTAACTAGCCATTTTTAACAATAGGCCTAACATTACATAGTCATTTTAACTATAGGCCTAACATTAATTAGCCATTTTTAACTATAGGCCTAACATTAATTAAGCATTTTTAACAATAGGCCTAACATTAATTAGCCATTTTTAACCTTAGGACTAACGTTAATTAGCCATTTTTAACAATAGGCCTAACATTAATTAGCCGTTTTTAACAATAAGCCTAACCTTAATTAGCCATTTTTAACTTTAGGCCTAACATTATTTAGCCATTTTTAACAATAGGCCTAACATGAATTAGCCATTTTTAACAATAGGCCTAAAATTTATTAGCCATTTTTAACAATTGGCCTAACTTTAGTCATTTTAACTATAGGCCTACATTAATGAGCCATTTTTAACAATCGCCTGAACATTAATTAGTCACATTTTACATTAGGCCTAACAGCACTGAATTTTAAAACGAAATGAGCACGTGCATCGACAGAGCTTCATAACGGGCACGTGCTCCAGGCTGCCATCAACAACGCTTATGTTACAAACAAAAAGTAACACTGTATTCACTTATAACTCGTCAATACGAAACGTTTGATATATTACATGCCCTAAGTTCATATTCTTAACATTACTGCACGTGCCTGAAGGGGCCCACGAGAGCCCATCATATCGCAGTTGAATTCTTCCATTTTCACGTTATCGTGCAAACGATGGCCGGCCAGGCACATAAAGATATTGATTATGCTTGTATTCTTATATATAGCTTTAGCTAAAGCTCGTAAGAAAGGCTCAGTTTAGTACTTTATGGGGGTCATTTTCTCGGATGTAGCATTTCGAAAATCGTAATGAATGTCATATTCGTCTTGTGCTCGTCATTCCCGTTCGAATGACATATTACATGCCTTATATTGCCAATAAAAAAATTTAATGGGGGGGGGGGG
>JAHWFO010098272.1:3633077-3670900 GCA_023313115.1 Rhysida immarginata | reverse complement strand
CCCCCCACACCTCCCAATGCGAAAATGTATAGTCATCTCGTTTACTTACTCAAATTAGCTGATGCAAGAAGCCTAAGGGCCAGTTCATTAACTACAATGTTACAATCAAGTCTTCCTCACGTTAACAATGTAAGTTCATTGTTACAGAAGACTCAATTGAGAAAGTAGATAATGAACTGGCCCTAAACCTTGCACGAACATGCTCATACAAAAACTAAGTCACTCACCCATACACATTCTTATTTTCACATATAGATTATTCAAACTTTTTAAGTTCGTTTTGGTAATGATAACTTGCACATTCTCAACTGGATCTAAATCCATTTCTGTTATAATTAAATATGTGAAAAGAACTAACGTTAAATGTGAGGAGCAGTCAAATGAAAACAGGAAGATGGAGGACTAGAAATTCATTGTCGCATGTCGGCTGTATATGGTCTACACAGCATGTCACGTTCACGTGTGCAGAAGTGGCATAAGAGATTCCGAGGGACGTGAGTGGTGTAGCCAGAAATTTTTTTACGGAGGGGGGGGGGGGGGGGCCACTACTTTCATTTACGGGAGAAGCACGTTATAAGAATAGGCAAATTTTCTCACTCCCTTTGTCTACGCCCCTGGCAAATTTTCCTTTGTTGCGTGATGTCATCGTGCATACCGAGAATTATTTAAAAAAAATATGCTTCATTTCTTAAAAAAAAAGAAGTTGGCTCTCATCTATTAAGTCGAAGTGTAGAGATAAATTAGCAATCATAAATCCAGATTTTTAATAGATTTGTAAATTGACCCTTCAAATTTGCTTGGCGCTGTAGGGTTAAAACAGTTATTCCTACTAGTGAAAGTTATCCTATAAACCCTTGCTGGATCGATCCAGTTTCTGAAATTATTAAATTTTTTAGCAACAGTATTATCATTTATGATGACTTTGACACTTTTTGATTTCAATGGGTTTTAGTTTTTATTTTGTTTCTTTTTATTTCATTAACCCCAGTGAAAGTTATCCTATAAACCCTTGTTTGAGGAGGGGGGGGGGGGCTATCATCCAGTGTCTCAATTATTTATTGAGATTCTGTTTAGTTTACTGCTGGCTGCTACAATATATAGGGGTCGTACAAATGAAAACGAAAATTATTTTATCCAAAGTGTATACAAGGAATTTAAAAATCTCTCCAAATGCGTTAAGGCATTTATCCCACTCTGTAACAAGGCGTGTAATTCCTTTATGGAAGAAGTCTTTCGGTTGCGTGTGGAACAATTCCAAAACCTCCTTCACTTCATCGTCCGATTGAAACCTGCGGCCTTTCAGATGTTTCTTGAGATCCCCAAACACGTGAGAGTCACATGGGGATAAGTCAGAGGCGGATGCTGCATTGCTTCCCAGTTGAACTTTTTGACGAGGTCTACCGTTGCTTTCGAGGTGTGAGGACGCGCGTTGTCGTGGAAAAGCACTCCTTCTGTAAGAAGTTCAGAAACCTATTTGTTCAATTTGCACGTGGGGTTTCGCAATTGTTGAAAACAAGAAAACTTATGATCCTACAATTAGTCTTCATTTGTATGACCCCACACAAATTTTCGTTTTCATTTGTATGACCCTTATATATTTAAACTTAGCTTCACATTTACTTTAGCTTCCTCGTTCTAAATTAATCTTGTTATAAAATTCAGATTTTTTTTAATCTTTGTTTTGAGATTATTTTTGAGAATCTTCATCCGATCAAAATTTATGATTAATTAATCTACAGAAACGGTCATATGATTGTACATGTTCCGTACAAAACACCAGTTACCAATTTTTGATAGTTGGTCGGTTTTTTTTTTTTTTTTTTTTTTTCAGAAAATATTAGTTAGCTTTATTAACATATTAACTTTCACTTTTAAATATAATTATCCAATTATTCACTTCAGTTTGTTCACGATAACCATCGACGCCACACTTCATAATTTTTCTTATTTAAAAAAAACCCCAAAAAAACCAACTTATTACCTTCTCCATCATGCGAAACTTTTCAGCATCAGTGAATTAATTCTTTGTTACCTTCTATATTTTTTTTTTATAAAGACTGCGGAATAAGTTGTCGAAGAGCGTTTTAAGCATTTCAAACCCTGTATCCCGGTTATCTTGTTTAGTTTATTTTGCCTTTCTTTTGTGAAATATTGTAATTAAAATTTAAATAAATTTTCGATCTCCGTTCAGTATAGCAAAAAATTTAAAACAAAGCACGATTCTGCAATTAAGTAGTTTGTAAATTATTCCCCGCTGCAGTGCCCTAATGCGATTGAGGAAAACCAGAAATTCTAATTTATAGAGATCTTAGTACGAATATCACGCATTTAATACGAGAGCACGCAAAGATTCCATTCGTAGAATTCAATTCCCTTACAAGAGAAATTTTCGTGAATACATTTTTAAACTACCATTTATAAATGAAAATTTAATCCACAAATAACTCGATAGAAATTTTAGCAAATCAAATATGAAATTAATGGAAATTTATGTTTAAGAAAATCAAGGAATTATCTAAATATCTGCCATTGACTTATTAATTTCCCGAAGAACCTGATTAATAGATACAAAATTTTAAACCTTTATTAACATTATAACAAGATAATTTTATCTACAATGAAACATGAGCAAGTTTAAAATTAAGAATATTAACAACTACAAAAATAGACTGGGAAATACAAGGTATAAAATTTGAAACTACATTTTGTAAATTTCCTTACTCTTCAGTTTTGAGATAGCAAATTTATAAATCCAAATTTAAAGTTCTTAGCGCTGAATAAGAAGCACTGAAATCTAAATGAAACTCAAACTAATCCCAAGACCTACAATATGAACCTGTCCACTGAAAATTACGACCAAATTACAATACAAGCCTCCGAGCTCCATATGAAACTTCGAACAAAGCGGAAACCAGAACCTTAAGAAGCTGCATACCTGAAACTTGTAACCTAATATGTAATTCTAATCTAAAACCAGAAAACACCTCCAATCCTATAAAGCCTTATCTAAGAGTTCGAATTCTCAAGTTCTTATTCAGCGTTAACTACTTTAAAACGTTTAAGTTAATAAGATTAAATAAAGAGTAAGGAAGTACATTATAAATAACTAAACTGAATATTGGGATCTTGTCTTCTGTATACGAATCCTGCATCGCAGTCCAATTCACGATCTGGAATATTTAAATTCAAAACTTTCAACAGGGACAATAAAAACGCAATTAAAAGAAATTATATTTTTAAAAGACTTTTTAAATATCTGATCGACGCTTCAAGAAGGGAACATCGTTTATGATGCTTTCTGGAATTCGATGTGAAACTGGATGTTACTACAAGTGAAACGTAAGGAATTCAAATCGGGAAAATAGGGCTAAACATTATTCTATTTACCTCATTATGCATCAATTATTTTCAGTGGTTAACTGTTCTAGAGGAAAGGGGCAACATCCGAATTTATCCATGGAATTTTGACCATATTCTGAGAGGTTTTTGGCGCACTGAAGAGGAAAAAAGCAAATCAAATCAGATAACGCACATATAATATGCAATGTATCGTATCCCACATACATTTCAAATAAAAGTTGTCAATATAGAGAGCATAAGATTCTACCTTTGAGACTTGCAGCGTGAAATATTCCAAACTTCCTTTATGAAAAAAATCACGCCTCTTCGTGACAGAACTCGTGAGATGTTGAGGTCAATAGCTGTCATTCGCAATTCAACTAAAGCTTAGATTACTATCGGAAAAAAAATGCATATATCCAGTTTAAAATTAGGAAAAAACTTAAAATGTTACTTTACATTAAAATTTTAAGTCCAAACACCTTATCCAGATTAAAAAAAAAAAAAAAAGTTTATAAACTAGTACTTACTGTCCTTGACAGCAGTTGCTTGTAAAAATTTCTCCGCACTTACAGCAAACTATCAAAAATAACTTATGGAAAGAATTGCAAAGTTTAAACTAAAAGTTAAAAGCCGGATGCGATATATCTAAATCTTATCACAAAAAAGCAAATTTACTTTAAGCATTAGTTAAGGATGTTTATGTTAGGGATTGTTAATGAAGTTTAAGCAAACTTGCTTCGTTATGAATAATTTCCTCCCTCCCCCCACGAAAATTTAATTCCATTAGAAACTTTGGTAATGCCCAAAGTTAAGTGACATCACAATTCTACGAGCTCAACCTATTAAAAAATACCCCCCCGCCGCCACACACACTACACAAAAATAGTGGGACACGCAAACTGGACATACGAAACAATACATACAAAAACCATTTAAAAATAAGGACGAAAATTTACATAAATAATGGCACCAAATGTTTACATTAAGTATAGTCTACAAATTACAAAGTTTACAATAAGTTTTCTTCAGGGAGAGAACAGTACTGGAACATATATTCGGAAGCATTCATCTTGAACACGTGAAAAGAATCCGGTGACTACAGGATGAACCAAATCTTCAGCCAAATTGAAAATGTTAAAGCTGAAACTTATTTTAGCGACGTATAACTGATAATCGATGACTACACAAATAACTTATTCATCAAGATTAAGATCACTTACTGCAGATTGGAAAAACGTCGAATCGATTTACTCAATTATGAAAGGACCACACTGCATTTTCTTTATCACAATATTCTACTGTCGAAAAAATCCGTATGAAATTTACCTAAAAATTCTTTACTTGTAAAACTTGACCGATATGATTCCTGTAGAAGATAGAGCTGAATTCAAACCCAGGACGCACAAGTCAAACAATTTCATTCTTACCTATAAAAAAAACAAAAGCGAGCAAGTAACTTGCATAAAATTAAACCGCCCCATTCACAATTCACCCAAAACTTCTGCCTTCACAAAGTCTTCAAATTAACAAAACCACGTTTCCTTCACTTTCGACAAGTTGACAAGAAAGGGGAAGCTCCTGAATTTGTCTAATTTTGTGTAACTGTCTTTCCAATTCAAATAAGTATCACAACACACAGAAACTGATTAAGATTTAAAAATAAATTTAATAAGCATCTTTTTAAAAGCCTTTGATCAGAATATTCAGTAAGAATGCTTTCAAACTTAAGGTGTAGATGCTGGAGTTTTCTTCGAAGAAAGATTAGGAACACTAAGTGAAGATAAGCCGTCGAATGGAACTTTCTCCATAACCAATTGGAATTTTACTGCATTGTTTTCCGTTTTGAATAAATTCCTACACCGGAAGAAACTTCTATGAAGTTTACACATCAAGCCTTCACTTTAGAAGTTGATTAATCCAATATAGCTGCACTAAGATAACTAACTGAATTTCGAGTCTATCATTAGATCTGATTTCATAGTTAACTAAACGACGAAACATTACATCGAAAGATAAGCAAATACATAAAAGTTGACAACTACACCCCCACCCCTTTACTTACAAAATAATAAAAATAGTCAGAAGATTTTCAAAACCACTTACAAATTAACAATATTTCAAAAATTCAAGTTCTCCCTTATCAGTCAAGATATCGAAGCTGGAAGTTGAAGAAAGCAGTAATATTGAGGAAGTAGCACAATGAATTCTAAGTCAGTTGAACACCGAAATTTGATGCACAAGAATAGAGGCGGATTTGCACTTGGATATCATGAACATGAAGCTGCCCTGAAGCCGCTGATCACAATACTGATGTCCGACATTTAAACTGGTGCAACACACTTAAACTGGAAGAGGGTCTTGATAAGTTGTGGATCACACAATGTTAAATTCACTCATAAGGGCAAGTTAAGATGGACATGATCTCCTACAGATTTGACCCAGATCTCATTAAGAATATCTTTCACTTTCAAGTCCACACATAACGGTAATTTAGCTTTATATCCACACAGAAAGCACTGCAAGTTTTTGACACCACAGAAATTAACTTCATGCGTCGTCATCTTTAGCACGACCTCTGAAATAAAAGAAAACACGTTAGATGCATAATGAAATCAAAATTAAATTTCCTCTAACAATAAAATACATCTACTTACAGTTTTAAGAATGCCCATTTAATCTTGACCTTTAAAGCTGGGTTCCTTCTCTAAGATAAAACAAAAAAAAGTAAATTAATTTAAGATTTCAGGAATTGCACAGAAAACGTGATCTAATTCGGGCCATTAATAAGGTCATTAAAAATTCATGAAAAGCTAAAATACAAATAAACCATTTCTTTGAGTAGCTTCGAAATTTAAAGCTCTTGACAAATGAAAGCAATCATAGTATCAATTTTGCCCTGGTAAGAGAAAGTCACGTTTTCTTTATGCATATAAAACTTGTTTAAGTCACCTGTTCTGTATCCATTTAATGTATGCTTTAGACCAGTGGTGTCCAACCTGTAGTTCGATCGCCACTGTATTGATCAGTTTCAACGATTGATCTATTATCAGGAGCTTGATAACAGATAAGGGCAGAAGAAACATTAAATGATAGAAAAATTCGGCCCGCGAGTTTCTTCTTGTGAAAGTGGCCCTTAGTGATAAAAAGGTTGAACACCACTGCTTTAGAAGTATAATAATGCTTTCGGACGATAACAGCAGTTCATATGAAGTCTCATCCAAAATCGACTTTTTAACCTGTAAAAAAATTAAGGGGAAAATAGATTAGAATTTAATTAATTAAACTTATTTAAAGCCTTAATTTTAAAGCCTTAAATATAATTATGATTAACTTAATCTAACTTAAGTACTCTATTATATACCAATCACGCTCCTTAAAACCAATAGATGAGCCTTAAAATTTACACTACACATATTGCCGGACAGTAAGATTCCTTTTACACGCAGGAAACAAACTGTACGCACAATGTTTACAAGCTAAGATCGCTCTTACCAACACTTACGAGTAGGTAAGCAAACATCCAAAACTGTAACCCTTGCCTTGCACCATGAGGAAGAAAACTGAGTTAGTAATTTAGATATAAAACGCTTTTACCGAACCCTAACAGTGTGTAACTTTTATTGGTTGGTCACCGTTCAGGGACAATCGGTTCAGTCGAAATCCGAAGTCAGAAGATGGTTTGGTAGGCCAGCCATGGTTAGTAAGTTGTCCTTTCCCCCCAATCGAGATAGATAAAGAAATCGATAAATGGTTCAGCACCGGTATGCAGCCGAATGCACACCGCCTGAGTATAAAGGCATGGTACAAGGGCTGTTGGAATGAAACCAAATCATCTTATGGATTCACGCCAACATCAAGGGAGAGCAGCAGAACACGTTAGTGGACGTGTCTACAGAGTGTTGTGGTCCTGTGTTTACTGCCTTGACACGGTTCACTCATCACCGAGCCATAGTTCCTAGGCAGTAATAGCTAAGTGTTAACCTGTGTTTGCTATCCGACCCGGTTTCCTCTTCACCGAGACAGACAGCAACCGCTAAAGTTTTATAATTTAGTTTCTTTTTTTTTTTTACAATGTAAAACTTTAAAAGCTACAGGGACCGGGGAGGAATTTACAAATGTTTTAAATTCAAGTATACAATATTACTTAAAACTATCTTAAAACAAAGTGCATGTAATAGTGTAGTGTGTAAATGGTTGTGTAGTGTCGACGTCTTCAGCAGCGAAGTCCTCTTCTGCAGTTGAAAAGTATACCAAAATCCCCTGAAAGGCCTTCGACACCCACTTTCAATACAAAAGGATAGAGAAGTCTTTCCCCGTCCTTTATATGTTTATAACACCTATCTTCGTGCGCTGCTGTCCTCTTCGGACTACTGAGGCTCCCACGTTGAGAGAAAGTGGTCCGCCTTTCTCTAACTGTTTAAACTAAATCAGCAATTGCATTCAATATTACGATTACCAAGCATTTTCCCCTTTAACGTTAAGAGCCCACCTCCCAGTTTCACAGAATTAAACTAATTGAAACAAATTATCCTAAAGTTAATTTAAAAAAACTAGCAAAAACCCACAATCTAATTTTACTTTTTAAAATGTCAAATGCATTTTAGTCATTTTGGTAATCGCAGCACAGACAACCACGATATGCCCCAAAGCTTAACTAGTCACACCTGATGGATCCCGCGTTGGAACATCTGCCTGGATGAAGCGATTGCTGGAGCTAAATTATTACCATTTTCCCGAATAAACCAAACAGACATTCATTCCATCGTAGTTCCTCTTCTGCAAGTTGATCATCACATCTCATTCCATCTCATCACAATCGTCTCGTCATTCCAAATTCGTACTCGTAATTCACGAACTTCATTTAAGCACTTTTGCTATTATTGCTAATTAATTCTCTGCTAATTTAACGCGATGATACTAGGATAAAAGCTTTTCCATTTAACTATAAGAAAACTTGGCTAAATTTAATTTGCACGGATTGAAATATTAAACAAGTTAAACCCTAATTCGGCTGAAAAAAATTAAAAATTAAAATCTTATATCTAAAAACTCCCAATTACAGAAATTAACTTTAACCCCCCGCCCATCAGAAACCAAATACTTTGTGGTTGTCTGTACTCAGAGAATCCCCACTACACTAACGATACAACTTAAAAAAAAAAAAATTAAGATTGAGCCATATTTCCACAATGTGTTGAATATTGTTTTTGTATCTGATGGGGGAGGGGGGGGGTGTCAGGACGGGGACATTACGGTTTCTCTATTGCTAAGTGTTCAAGTGTCAACCGTAATTCTGTTGTCCTGAGTGGAAAATATGACTCCTAGCCTAATAAAAGTACTAACCAATACCTACAATTTGTAAAAAGATGGCTTCATTCCATATAACCCGCCGAATCCACCATGCGAACTGGAAAAGGGAATCTTCAACTAAATTCATCAGTTGTTGCCGCATTCAGGTAGACACTAAAATGAAATATAAAATTCATAGATTAGATAAGTCTAAACCTTTTAAATATTTTAATTAACGATTTCGAGTAAGGGCACCTGTATCAAGTTGCTCGAGAGATTGGCTATGGTGATAATTTGAATTTAAAACTTTAATGCTCTCTACATGAAATTAAAACATACAGTCAACCCTCCTATAACGCGATGTTCTCACAAGGCGATTTCCATATAACGCTGAACAAAAATTGAGGCACTCATGACGATACTCTCACAACAGCTTATCAATTAATTCTCCGTACAACTGAAATTTTCAGTCATTTTCAACAAATGGCACAGGCAGCTCGATATCATGGACGGTCGCGCGTTCCCATGAGTTTTGTTTATCCAATTTTAAATTAAATTAAATTTTATCTAAACAACCCGCGGGCTGTCCCCCAACAGGCCGAGCCCAACACTTTTTTTATTTATAATAAAGGTCAATCACAAACATCCATGCCCCAAGCAGGATTTGAACCCGCGACTTGCTGGTTGCGAGATGGATAAGACCTGCGCTTCAGCGCTCTCGGCCAACAATTGCGTCACAAAACTGCCTATATAACGCAGTTTACATATAACACGGAATATGGAAATCTGACAATTGATTTTTCTTTATATAATACAGACATTTTTTTAAGACGATATGAATTAACCCAACTTGTACCTATTAATTCAGATCTCATAACGCGATGTCCATATAACGTTGTACGAATGAGTCGCATTATAAGAGGATTGAATGCAAATCTGGTAAAACTTATCGCGGCTTGCAGTAAGTCGCACCTTTAACTCAATATTCCATTTAAAACTCAAAATCGTCAAAAGCAAGCAGCAATATCTCAACTTGTAATAAAATGTATTACAAGATCCAAAACTACTAAGATTAAATATTTCACGAGGAAGGCAGTTTAAAATTACAGGGTCTTTATAATTAAAGTTCCATTTTCACATGGCCATAAAAAAAACTACTGGACCAAAAGCTATAATACTTGGTAATATTATACAAGAGGGCATGGGAAGTTCATACCCACCAAAATAAAAAAAAAATAGTTCAAAAGGTCACCACCAGCATGGAATGGCGCTCTATGCAATATTCGTATACGAAATTAGACAATCCGGTGTAACCTGCTTTCAGTAAATGGTGGAGGCCACATTCAACATGTAACTAATTTTAGTAACGACTAGGCCATCCCGCACCATAACAGTAAATTAGTATATTAAATATCCCCCCCCCCTCCCCCAGAATAACCGGGCAAATTAATTATGGCCCGTGGATTAAGTTTGAATAAAATCCGTTAAACCAACGGCTACAACAATGGTATTCAAAATTTACCAAGCGAAACTCATTTTCATACAACAAATCATGCAACAATGCGGTTTTTGCGGACAAAAAAAAAATAAAATTTTTTAGTAATAGTAATTAAAGACCTGTTAACCTGTGTCTTCGTGTCTAATTCCGTACATGAATATTGCATAGAGGCCATTCCATGCTGGTGGGACCTTTTGAACTAATTTTTTTTTTTTGGTGGGTATGAACTTCCCATGCTCTCTTGTATATTACCAAGTATGATAGCTTTTGGTCCAGTAGTTTTTTTTATGGCCAAGTCAAAATGGAACTTTAATTATTAAGACCCTATACATTTATAAAAAAAAAAAAAAAAAAAAACTTAAATTTTTAAATATTAAAACAAGTCAATAATTCAAAGTGATTTTTGAACTAACTAGCCAACATTATTTAGCGGTGATACGTAGTTAAAAATTAACATACACGATAAGCTTAAGTTGAATGCATTTCTGAAGATAAGCAATAATAATAAAGGTGAAAGTTTTAACCAGTTAAAAAAAAAAAATTAAGCATTACGGTTATTGTGCAAAAATACGACCCTAGCCTAGAATAATATGCGCTAGAAAATTAAATTTAAATAACAAAGAAATCATTAAATCTTAATTAGTAGCTCCAAATAAAGTCACCTATAAGAACTTAGCAGATTTTGAATCACTAATATTAAACACGGGTTTAACTTTTACAGATGCCCATGTCACACTGGAAAAAAATTGTAAATGCCTCATTAGTTTAAAATAAAATTAAATTTACGATGATGCACCATAAAGTTTGAAAATTGTAGTGGAAAAGTGGGTCCAGCCCTCGTACGCATTGTATCTTTTGTTCCGAGATATTAAAAACTCGTGTGAAAACTAATCCCAGACAGAAAAATTTAATACATTAAGACATTCCATGGTAATTTACCAAAATGAATAGCGAGCTTTATCACTAATTTTTTTTTAACAAAAATCTAAACTGCGTTAAGATAATTCCGTAAGTAAAATATACATAAATTCATTCCCACATTAAAAAGAAAGGACATTCTAGAGCATTTAACAGCTATGCGGAACTAAAATAATTAACAAGAATATTTTGATAATAATTAATTTTAAGCTTTCGATAAATATAGAAGCTTTATTCAGTTTTAAAAAAATTTTACGCAATACTAACGGTCATTAAATTAAACTGAAAACGAATTTTAAGAAATGCAAAAGAACTTTTAAGAAAATAAATGAATTAACTTTAATTTAAAAGAAATTGTAAATTTAATATGCAAACATCACATAAAGAAACAAATGAGCGTAACTTACTGAAAAATTATCTTGAAAGCCATAAAAATTGAACCACCGTCTTCGCTCGTACAGAATCAAACTGAATTCCAAAACTACCGCCAAATACAGATTTCAGCGAATGAGCATGCACATTCAACAACTTTGGTGTCAGCGAATTCCTGTTGGAGGGATGATAGGTAGTAAAAAGTAGTAATTAACTGGCCCTCCCTATAAGCATGCATGGAACTGTTTTGGTATCTTCCAAACACAAAATACTCGAGTCTATCTAATTTGCATAAGGTCTCTGTTTCTATTATTATTTGAAACGATTCAATTAGTGGATTTTTACAATCTACGTGCTTTAATGGGTTTTTATTGTATAAAGGTGCCTGAAAAAAATATACATTAATATAATGTCACTTAAGATACAAATAAGATTTATAATTGAAAATAAAAAAGGATAAGTGCCTTTTCTTTTAATTTCACCCTGGTTTATAATAAAAACAAGTAATATATTAAAAAAAAATAAAACCGACTTAACAATGAAATTAATATGGGACCATCTTGGTGCTAAACCGAATCCAATGTAAAAAGAATTTTTAAAATCGGTTTATAAATGACGGAAATATCGATAAAAAAAATTACATACAGAAGAACATAGAACCTCCTCCTTTTTGAAGTCGGTTAAAAAGTGTATCGTCCATTTCTAAACAAAAAAACTGTATTTGGTATAACATGTTTACATTGTTAATAGAAATTGTTAAGAATTGACCTTCGAAAATTTGATAAAATAAAAGAAACAAAAAATAAGTTACCACCTAGGCAATATTTTGTGTTTTTGGGAGTTATTTTTTAACAGTTTGTATGTATGCGTTCCACCGGAATTCTTTTGCATGCAACTTTTCGATCTTGAATAACAGTTTCAGCTTCAAGTTGTGATTTGCCTTTTAGCATGGTCGGAGTATTGACACAGACTTTTCTTGTCGCAAATAAATCCTGTACCATTATTCTGCGATCAGCTGTAACGAAATCTCCAGTCTCAAGCTTTCCGGCTTCTAATAATTCACTTCTTTCTATAACCTGCCTGTCAGTGGTACTCCCACCATAACATTGTGAAATATTAGTTACAGCTCTACTGGGAGATATTCAGGGTATTTTTATTTTTATAGGACGAAAATGTGGCTGATTGAAGTGATTTTTATTTTTCTATGTATTTTCATTTCTTTACTCTTCAACCTGTACGGTTGACACCCGTCATGTGACGGGTGGATTTCTTGTTTATTATATATTTTATAGTAGAGAATATTAAATGATTTGAACAGAAGAGGATTTTTGTAAAAGTAACGGTGATATGAATTAGTGTATATTTTATTAAGTTTATTTTATAAGCATGTCGATATTATTTATATACAAAGAATTACTACAAATCTTGGAATAAAATTTAAATATTTTATATATTAAAAATATAAGCTTTTCAATTATATTTACATATCTAATTCAGTTGGATTTTTCTAAGAAATCCTCGGGCTTGAAGTGTAACTTGCATAACACAGATCTATCTATCTAATGGCTCTCATAACTGATTCGAGTAAGGTTTTTGTCTTTTAATTGCAAATTAACACTTATTTTTCAGTTCTAGATTCTTACGAAATCGATAGCATGAAGGCAACAACAATAAAAATAACATGCGACACGGAGCATTACAACTAGCATTCAAGCAAATGAATCCATTAAACCGAAAGCGCAGAATGCAGTGGTGCCATCGCACAGAGTAACTTGCGAGATCGCTCTATTGGATTACAAAATGAAGTATATTCCTGATAATGAAAAATTTGCTTTATTTTAACCCTACCTACTTTTTAAAAAATTTAGAAAGACTACTTTAACATTTGTTTATAAACCCAAAAAAAGAAGATTTAGATAGACATAAAAATGAAAATAGATAATTAAGTTTATCACTTCACTCCACCTCCTTTTTAGAAGACACAGCATTCTATTTGGTCTGCTCTGTAATTGATTATCATTAAATATACTCAGCAAAGAATACTAATTGTTGTTCATCGGAAACAATTAAAAGAAACTTTTCTTTATGCAAGTCATTAACAGTTTATAAGAGGTTGCAAATAGCCCTTGTTTGTAATAAGAAAAACAGCTTAAAATGATAAGGGCGGAAACTCTCACGGAAGTGCTGGTATGAGACAAGATCTATAAAAGACCTTGATATGAGGTAGCGCTTCTTCTGCCCTGTAGTGACTCGAATTTATAACTGCGATCTGCTACCTCTTATGATTTTCGCAGCAGGATAACATTCATTCGTTTTCTACTGCGAATTGTTGAGTTAAAGCGTAATAAATTACGATAAAATTTCAAAATCGTTCTTCTTCATTTCTGTCCACCCTCTGTAGTACAATCTTTGCCGATGTTGTAGCCTGTATGACTTATGCTCATCAATGTTCAGGGTTAATTAAAAAGGACTATTAAAAGTCTTCTATCCAGACATGTGTGGCTGTTTCTTCATAGCCATGAAAAAAGATGTGTTGCCTTTATATTAAGTTTTTAGGCTCTGACAATTTTTTATTTTATTATTTTTTTAATTAAAGAGATGGGGATTAATAATAAGATGGGTTGTTCTCCGTCAAATTTTGACGGGATCCATCTAGTTATATAATAAATTTAAAAAAAAATTTCGGATAGTTTTGGCATAATTGTCGTTGATTATTTTATATACACAAAATATACAAAAAATGAGACTTGTAACCTTTCAAGCAGTCAAAAGAAAATAGCTTCCACTTACACCTGTAAATCACTTCCGCATCACATAATAACGAGCGCTACATCAGCTTATCTCTTGATCACGCATATAATTATATCGATACTGTGCACCATTTATGTTACACTATTAACCAAATAGATTAGCTGATTATTATTAAAACAAAAATTCTCATCAAAACAGCCAAAATAATCTTTTTGTCAACATAGTTGAGCACGTGACGTAAAACCTGCCCTTCCCCCGATGCTAAGCAAAAACTTAATGGAATCGTTCCATAGTAAGCGTGCTCGACTAGATACCTGGAAAAAGTAACCTCATTGAATTGAAGTATTGTAAGGAAGCCGAACAATTTTGACTTAGGTCAAAACCTTTATGCACCCGACTGTACATTCCGAATTTCAACCTTCTGCCTCAAAAAATGTAGAAATTATGAAGTGGACGGACGGACATTATGAAACCAATAAGCAGCTCCATTCTTCCTTTCCAGGAGGACAATGTCACCAGGCCAACATTACTCGCAAGAGGTTTGAGGAGCATTCTGAACACATAGATCACCGGACATGAACATCATCGAACATATTTGAGATATGCAAATTAGTTAGTTGCACAGTGAGGGTTTATTGGTCTCGAGATCAGTGAGTCGCGGATACTAATCCCTCTGAGGGTTAAGCTAAGCCTCAGTATGCTAATCTCCTTCGAGGTTAAAATAGATCCAATGTTATTTAACATGCTCGACACCGAAAAGTAAGACTGGTATAGATAAGACAGACATTAAAATATGACGGTGAAAGAGTTTATCATCTTGTTAAATAAAAGTTTCGTGTATTTGTTTATAAAAATGTCTAGGAGTATTATTTTTTTATCTCTTTATATAAATTGTTGGCATCAGTGAATATTGTGTACAGAAAGTAGATATTCTTCAGAGCATAGAAAAAGAAGATTAGATCACTCTCGTATCCAAATCATGATAAATACCATCGCTTTTCACATTTGTTAAGAATGTGCACACTGAGACTGTAATGGAACATACCGTTAACAGTGTACATGTCCGAAACATATCGTTGATTTCACGGACTAATGAAACTAAGAAATTATACTTTAGACGAAATGGCTGTGCGAATTTTATGACTTGGGTCGGCTTTTCAGTTATTTTCATTAGAAAAGTAGCATTAAGATCTTGGAAGCAAAAGGTGAAAAATTTACATAGAACACTTAGCATAAAAAATGAAATAGATAATATAAGAATAAAAATAGAAATTCCAGACAGCACTTTGAAGCTCTATGAGGCTGGGATTTTCTTCCAAAAAAAGTAGTTTTGAATGAATAAAGGTGATAAAGCCATTTTTGCTTTAAATGCAACCTCGAGTTATCTGTAAACATACTAATAACTGTCAAAAGAATCGAGACGCAAAGCCTGACCTGATTACTTAGTAGAAAATTTGCTTTCAGATTGCGTCTTTTGAAGCATATTAAAAACACAATCTGAAAAACTTTAGATATGTCTGTCTGGTTACGATAAAGCTTTATAGAAATGTATAAACAAATGCCGATATTTAAGCAGTGGCGACTGAATAAAATAGCATCGTGTAGATGGTTATATTCCATAAAGTAAAATCCAAGTATGATGCATTTATCCAAAAGTAAAATAAATAGCAGATTATGAAAACTAAAGACACAAATTTTCTTCTTTTCTGATCAACATTCCATGATAATTGAAGACCCCACATGCATGAAATGTAATAAAACCAATTATTTGTGAAGCTTCCTCTGTTGTTCATTATATAGAAAAATTCAAGATTTACTTGTAATATAATGAAATTGTATGCTGTCTTACATATATGGAGATACAGTGAAATGTCTTACTGGAAGAATGAGCAGATGCAATGACAATGTTTTGATATGTTTTTTTTCTTAAACCAATAAACATTATGTGTAGGGGGAAGAAATAGGAAACATTAAAAAATAGCCTTGCCTTTTGATAATTTTATTAATTATCCACTTGACTTATTTGAAACCATTAGTAAATTACAATTTGAATCCTTTGTTTATGTTATGAGAACCAACTAATATCATAATTTATCAAAAACTACCATGCTTTAAGCTACATTCTGAATGAAATCAATATTTCTACTATCTCTCTCTCTCTCTCTCTAGCATCATCATAAATAAACCATTAAAGAATGACATTGCCATGTACCGAAAAGCCAAACTAGTCGCAATCACATAAACCATTTGAAACATACACTATCTGGCCAAAAGTAATCGGACACTTTCGATTTTAGACGTTTTGTCGAATATCTAGAAAAATACTTGACGAATTATCCGGAAATTACAGGAGGGTCAAGAGGATGTTGCACCTCATATATCATAGCGAAGGTTTTCTCCCGAAGGCAAATAAGGGACCAGCAACGAAGTGAACCAAAAAATAATGTTTGGGATTACTCTGTAAAAAATTATGCTTGAAATACTTTGTAGCTATAGCCTATGATTATGAGGCGTCGTTTATTTATCTGTGTTCATTTGTATGAGAATTGCCTATATCCGTCTGTCTGGCTGTCCGTCCCCGTCATAATTTCCGCATTTTTTGAGGTAGAAGGTTTAAATTCGGAATGTAGCTTACTATGGGCATATGCACCTTCACTGTTTAGTTTGGTTTTGATTGGCCCACCGGGGTCGGAGTTTCGGGGCGGAAATTAGGGGGGACCAAAAGGTCTACGCGTATTTATGCATATAAAGGAGTGAAATTCGGTATGCAGATTCCTCTAAGCAAGATCAACATTACTATGAAGTTTGGGCTAAATTGTCCCAATGGGGTCAGAATTGTAGGGGTGGCAGTTACTTGGTCTTTAGAACTATGACAACATATGGCATGTGATATGCCATTATTGTATCGGAAATGATAAGAAATTTCCAAAATCAAACTAAAATGTGAAGGTACTCATGGCCGCAGTAAGCTACTTTCCGAATTCCAACCTTCTACCTCAAAAAATGCAGAAATTATGAAAGGGACGGACGGACAGACGGACATTGTGAAACCAACGAGTAACCCCATTCTTCTGTCCCATAGAGTACAGCAATCAAATTGTACCATAGAGTAGAGTACGGCAGTCAAATTGTCCCATAGAGTACGGCGGGTCAAATTGTCCCATAGAGTATGGCGGGTCAAATTGTCCCATAGAGTACGGCGGGTCAAATTGTCCCATAGAGTACGGCGGGTCAAATTATCCCATAGGGTACGGCGGGTCAAATTGTCCCATAGAATACGGCGGGTCAAATTGTCCCATAGAGTATGGCGGGTCAAATTGTCCCATAGAGTACGGCGGCATGGCTTCACATCCGCAACTTGTTTCCTCAGCACGATGGCATCTTCCAGCAGGACAATGCGACGTGCCATACAGCGCGCAGCGTCCGTGCGTGGTTCAAAGAGCACGAGGATGCATTTACGGTACTCCCCTGGCCCCCAAACTCTCCGGATTTAAACCCCATAGAGCATTTGTGGGACCACCTCGATCGGGTTGTTCACGCAATGGATCCTCCACCGCGCAACCTATGGTAGCTCGCCACAGAACTGGATTCGGCATGGCTTCACATCCTTGCCAATACATTCCAGAACCTTATTGACTCTCTTCCTGCCCGTCTCGCAGCTGTCCGCGCCGCGAAAGTTGGTTATTCTGGTTACTGACAGTTGGTTACATTATTGTGACCTGACTGTGTACTTAATACTTATATATGTGTCCTGGTTTTAATGTAAAATCAACATTTTTTATAATATATTACTATTTTTTACAAAACGTTACCCAAATAGTCCAGTCCTTTGAAGGCCTTCATGGCGTACTAAACGTCTTTGTGCCTCCAGTAAACGCACTAACGTGTTCATCATGGAACCCGAGCGTGTTCGTCATCGCGAGTGCGCGTACCACCGGGCGTTTTTGAGCAGTAGGCATACCACTCATTGTGGCACTGGTGAGGTGAACATCCCACTCTCATGTTCTTTCCTGTTCTTCATGACACGCACAAAACGCACTACCCTTTTTTCACCGCTCGTACCGAGTGACATCACTTTTTAGTGCGCACCTGTCGAACGCGCCCATAGTCTTTAAAAGTGGTGTTCAACTTGTGCCCCGGAGGCTAATTTAGCTCGCGACCAGGTTCGCATTGGCCGAAATCGCAAGTGTTTGTTATTGGTGGCGTTTCAACAACTAAGCTAATATCAATTGTCGTATGGTGGGGGATGAAGAAACTCGACAATACGATTAATGTCACGTAATAAAGTAACGAAGGCTCGCGAGTTTATTTTTAAAGGTGAAAGTGACTCTTGGTGATAAAATGGTTAAACACCACTGGACTATAAGAATCTCATGCAAATTTTCAACTACTTTAAGAGTTAAAATGACAAAGTCGATCTAGAAATAATTTAGAAATAAATGTTTGCTTTCGCTTTTTCACCATTTATTTTAAATCGTTTACTTCTGCCATAACGCATAGAACTACAATGGCCAAAAGAAATGTTTTCTTCTAGTCACTGTAGTTATACTTCTGCTGTAGAGTTTGGTTTCTTATTGGCTGTTTTCAAAACGAAACGTCACTTTCATTGTCTCGAAACCAGACGACGATTATTTCGTCGTTATATGTAAAATGGGTAACGACTCGTTTGTGAATTACATTTACCGACGTCCTTAGTGTTATGACCTCGTTAATAATGACACTTTCGTGAATCCGGGCCCAGAAATGTTTTACCCAATCCAAAGGGCCCGGAAGTGTTCTACAGTTATTCAGCTCACACATGAACATTTAACTCTTAATACTTATTCCAACCGCATATAAAATCTTAGTGGATTCCATGAATTTTTAAAATTTTTATATTCATCCTTTCTGATGACCAGCAATTAATTTTCCTTTATGAATATTTTTAATGTTAATAAGTTTAACGTAAGGCTAGGCAAAGTGCTGAGTATTGGCAACAAGACGTAGATTATAGGGAGTAATTTGTAACATTATATTCATTATAACAAATATAATTATGGCTTTATACATCATGCAAGTATATGGTTTTCTGATTCTCTTTTTTAATTTGGTAGACTTTGTTGTACTTTTTGGAATGCTGATAGAGGTGAAGAGAAAGATTTTCACTTTATGCCAGGGATTATATTCGCATAATCGAAATGAACAAATACAAAATGTCAGATTAGTTACCAATTTTTCATTTGGAGATTGTTGTTCCCTTTACGACGATCAAGGCCATGTTAACATAGTGAATAAAAGATATAAGTATCATTAATTGTTTTTACACCTCCACTGCGTGATTTGTTGAAGTAAACAAACCCGAAAGACTCTTCCAAATATTTCTTTGATCATTTTAATTTATTTTAATGCAACATACTGTAAAGGGATACATACAGTATATATATTTATTTATTTATTTATTCCATCTCATAGAGTAAACGTACAACATATTAAAAAGGGAACAAAGAATATTAAACAAATATCGGTTACAATAATTCATAAAAGTTAAAAACCAGTTGATAATTTAAAATGTATTTCTATAAGACATATTAAATGTTGACAGCTGAATTTAGAACAAGATAGATTTTCGAACGGATATTATAATGAAAGAAATTCTATGTTCTACACATGTTACATGGGAAGCGAGTCAACAAGCTAAAACATACAGAGCCACGAAATTCGAAGGTAGATATCCGAGTTTCTCGGTAATGGACGTCATCACACAATCATCGATTAACAAAGTGATCCGAGGGCATCGCTCAGAGGGAACAGACGAAAAAACAATCTAAAACAAAAATACTATCATCAGTACAAAAATTTCTATTTGACGAACGAGCCTGCAATTTAAAGGTCTAGGACGTTTCAAAGTACAATTTGATACACTGCTCCAGACTGGTAATCCAAAACAATTTTGCCTCAGGAGACATTTTTCATTTCTGTCTTGTCAAAGAACATTAAAATCATCGATGGCAACATTTAAAAACTTCGACTCTAAAGTAACCTAACCTGTACAACAATCGGTACCCGTCACCGTTTATGCAGCCACAACACCACGTTAGCTCACTCCATTCCAGAAAGAGAGCTGGAGAGACATATGCCTACCTTTTGGCGCCTATGGAACAGACGTTACTCGTATCGTATTCAAAATCCTATCCCTAATAACTAAATTTGCATTTACTTTTATTAATAATGTTTTTTTTCAATATGAAATATTTTGACGTTCTTCTTTAATTTTTAAATAATTCCATATAAAATATTGTTTTCTCTCATACAATAAAATACAGGGTGATCCAAAAGTTTGAGGGTGAAAAACTTTAAACTCAATAATCGCACACGAATGCAGATATCCGGTTCTTGCAAAAGTTTTTTCCGGATTTTTATTCCAACACAAAAACCTCATTTTATTGAATGACAGATTCAGCTCATGCAGATGCCGGGCAATGGTTGAAAAGTGAATCTTGAACTGTTCTGCGAGTTCCCTCGTTGTTACATTGTGGTCTTCATCAATTGCTTGGCGTAGATCACCATCTGAAATCATGATTGGCCGACCAGAGGAGGTGCATCTTGAAGAGCGCTATCTCCGCGTCTGAACCGCCGATACCATTCTTCTATTGTACGTAAACTAACAGTGCCATCACCTAAACGTTGGCAAATGTTTCGGTGACATTGCGCAGCACTAATCTTCCCAGAATACTCGTAGAAGATTATTGCTCGAATATGCTCGCGTGAAAGTTACATTTCAGACCGTTGATGGCCCTCACAGATGTATAGTCAGAAAGTTGATTCTTGGATGTAATATAGCAAAGATATTCAGGAATCGAATGCAATAATTTGTTTGAAAACATATGAACACCCCCCTCGGAAAAAGAGCCCTTCTTGGGCACGGGTTCTAAAACCGGAAGAAACTTTTGCAACAACCTGATAAAAAGATTCTGTTCGCATAGAAACGATTGAAATGAGTCGGAATTTTTTCCAGGAATTGTTCGGCTTTTGACCAACAGATGGCGTTCTAAGGTTAAAGATATTAGAGTGCCTTTATAACCAGACTGTGGCCATACGTGAGACAGTTTTCTATTGCTTGTTCATTGTCACGTGTTATTTTTCGCCATGTTGTGTCCAAATTGCGAATATTTAGCATAGAGTTGTGTGGAGGCAAGACGGTTTTAGTGACCATAAATGCCTTCCTGTGAGACAGTAGGGTGTTCTAATCGCTCTGAAGATGGTATTATAATGAAATGTTTTCCTCGCGATCCAGAAAGACGTTTGATTTGGGCTGACGAAAAGAGAAAAGTGGAAACCTTCTTAGAACAGTTGCCTTTGATACACCGTATGCGTATGACATGGCATAGAGCACTAGATAATGAGTATCCCTATCTAGTGCTCTATACTGAGAGTCTGCTCTTATTGTTTTAGGCTCTTTTTCTTATTAGAAACAAGGACTATTCGTTAAGTTATGATAAAAATTTGCACAAAAAAGTTTCGTTTAATCGCTCCCGACGAATATCAATAAGTATTCCTTGTTGGCTATTTTTAATGCTAATAAATTTCAGAACAGGTCAAGTAGAATGCTGTATCTTCTCAAAAGGATGTGGGCTGAAGATATGTAATTTATTTAATTGATTATAATACCTTTACAAAAATTATAAATTCTATTATTATTATTGGTATTTAATTTTTTAAATCCTGGTTGGTTGAAGCAAGTTTCACTTGGTCAGGGGTTGTGTTGGTGTTTATAACCCAAATGAACAAATGCAAACTTAGATTAATTGAAAATGAAAATAAAGAAGTTGAACATCATGTGTATTTTAACTGAATGATTCATTTCTTTGAGGCAAGAATGAGGAGTATGTAAGCAGGTACAACCGTTGTTAACTAGCTGAGTGGTCGAGAGACTGTCCAGGTTGGTTTCACTAGGCGTGGAAAATTGACTATTCAGGGAATCAACGATCAGTTGACCCTTTTCCCCGTCACTTGTGTCAACGTTGCCATTGCCTGCAAGTGGCGGCAATTGGATGGGTCTGTTACCCTTTAAGGCTCTCACAGTGCTCCAGAGCGGGTTATCCTGGACAGAGAAGGAATTCAGTTTTACGCCCTACCTTTGTGTTCGTAGAACTTTAACCTGGACCTTGACCTGGATAAAAGTAGCGACAATCGAACAATGAAGTGTACAATTTTTCAGGTGGGACGAAAGCAGTGCTTTCACGAAGCTCACCCTTCCAGAATATATTCCAAATGATATACACTGAAGTAGGCAAGAAGCCTGACTAACCCAAGAGGTCGTCTACATTATGAAACAATAGTAAGAATGACGATTGTCAGAACGGTGGGGGGGGGCGGCAAGAGGGTATCACTTCTTTGAATAATCCAGGAAGGCAGGAAGGAGACGTTGCCAATGTCTTCAAAAGAATATGCCTCGGCTTTTTTATATTTCGTATGCCACTTTATTTCCATCGAGTTATCCAGTATTCCAGCCACCAGGTCGTTGTCCTGGGTCTTCATCGTCTGCACCATACTCATCAGGAGATCTTGACCATGTTCATTCCATCTGCTTTTACAATACTCATTTCCAAAAAAGTTGGGACAGTGCAACATATAAGAAGAACTCCAACACATTTGTTAGGATTATTGTATTGCCGTTTATTTCAACGCATTACAATACATAAACGATAAATTAGGCATGGGATCACATATCTTATATGCTTAAAGAAAGATACAGGTGGTTTTCCTGTTTGGCACGTGCAACACACTCCCAAAAAAGTTGGGACAGCACGGCGTTTACCACGGTGTGGCGTCACCTCTCCTCTTGATGACACACTGTAATCTTCTGGGCATCGATGACACCAATCTTTCTAACACCGTAACCGGAATTCTGTCCCATTCCTGTTGGATATAGGTTTTCAGCTGTTCAACTGTCCGGGGTCGTCGCTGTCGTAGTTTTCGTTTAATAATACGCCAAACGTTTTCTATAGGCGACAGATCCGAGCTACAAGGGGGCCAATCCAACATACGAATGCGCTGCCGACGTAGCCATGCAGAAGTTATGCGCGCTGCATGCGGTCTGGCGTTGTCTTGTTGAAATATACACTGACGTCGTCCAAACAGGCGCCTCTTAGATGGCACCATAGCTTGTTCCAGGATCTGTATATACGCTTCAGCATTGACGGTGCCATTGCAGATGTGCAAGTCTCCCATTCCATGGCCACTAATACAGCCCCAGACCATGACAGACGGTGGTTTCTGTACCGAACGCCTGTAGCACGCGGGAATATCCTTTTCGTCTTTGGTCCGGAGTGTACGGCGTCCATTATTTCCGTAAACAATCGTAAAGGTTGATTCATCGGACCACAATATGTTCTTCCAGCGTGCTTGGGACCAATTGCGATGGGCTCGAGCCCATATCAGACGGCGACGTTGCTGTCGTTTGTTGATGTATGGCTTCCGTTGTGCACAGTATAACTTAAGTTTGCATTTGTGGATGCACCGGCGTACAGTATTCAATGATAATGGCTTCCCAAAGAAATCGCGGGCCCACGTGGCTATGTCCGTAATCGCAGCATTCCTATGCGTGACGCAGTGACGTCGGAGGATCCGAAGAGCTCGAGCATTCAGAATAGGTTTTCTACCTTGGCCTTTCCGAACTGTGATCTCACCACTATCTCGGTAACGCTTGATAATATTATGTACTGTAGATGATGACAGGTTAAATCTTCTGGCTATTGCACGCTGAGAAACGTTGTTTGTGAATTCTTGAATGATTCGAACACGAAGATCTTCGCTAACTGGCTTGCCTCGACCCATCGTTCCGAATGAGTTACCTGAACGACGGATGGCAACTGTTATTTATACGGAATGTAGTACGACGTCATCATTCTAGATTATTCCCGAACAATTCGGAAGGTTCCACTACTAACGGCGCTTTCTACAACGTATGTCCCTACTATTTTGGAACGTGTTGCAACATCCCCATTCAAAATGAACGTCCCGGCCACGATACAAAATGTTTTGGTGCACACAGTATATTTATGTCATTTCATAAACGTATCTGCTATTTTGTATTCGCGAGAAAGTTTTGTTACATCATCCCTTTTTGTTTTTTCTATATATTTTGCACTGTCCCAACTTTTTTGTTCCGTGGACCGGTGACTTGTTCCGTCAATTCTGCCAGGTATGCCTATATGCTTGAGAATTTTGTGATACCACGATTGCAGGAAAAGGGTTGTCTGGATTCTACCATTTTTATGCAGGATGGTGCGCCACCGCACATCGGACGTCAGGTGCAGCAGATCTTGCGAGAACGTTTTTCAGACAACAGAATAATTTGCATTTCCCATGGTATGGCCACCCAGGTCGCCTGATCTCAACCCTTGTGATTTTTGGTTATGGGGATATTTGAAAAGCCTTGTGTATCAAGCACATGTTCCTGACCTCTCAACCTTAAAGGATCAAATAACGTTACATATCAGACTAATTAATGCAGATATGCTGCGAGCTGCCGTAGAAAATGTCATGTACCGCATGCAGCTATTGGAACAGCACACTGGTGGTCATATTGAAACACATTTGTAATTAAAAATAAAACATTGTTTATTGTTGTTACTAAAGTTGGTTTGTACGGTATTTGTTCATTTGACAATTAGGTATTCATTGTTTTCTTGAAATAAGCGCCCCTTATGGCGACTTTTGGTACTATTTTTTTTTTTTGCAGAAATCGAAACTGCATGTTCCACTAAGTATATACACCAAAATGTACTGCATCTGGCCTAATAGAATTCCCGCTAGCGAACTCTGAACACCTCACATTATTTCTTGCCCACCCGGTATCTATAGACACAATGAAACCCTAACAGGGAACAGTAACGCCATCTGGCCGTGTCACCCGGCAGTGAGACACGAGAACTACGCCGATTGCGACACTATTCATTTTAGCCACTATACCCGAACCAAGAAATCACAGAGGCCTGACGTTAGCCACAGCGTCTCTTATCATTGTAGGCTGTTCCGCTGTTGAATACCTTTCTTCTCACTTGGCTTATCTGACACTACAATAGTAAACGTAAAAAAATTTATGTTTTTTCTCCGAAACGAAAGGCCATTAATTCAAATCTTTTTACATAGAAGGTATATTTATATAATGTTGTAGATCGACCTCCTAAAATTCAACCAAATCCGTGATGACATGTCCGAGCGGTCCCCTTGTCAGAAGGTTTTTAGAGGTTTGGGAGTGTTAATTGAGGTACGTAGCGCCGCGAATCACGGCAGATACGAAACTACGTTATGAAGTTACGGCATAAAAGTGAAACTATTTAAAACGTTAGTTCTGATTGGTCCGCACTTTACTAGTCAATGGGGTGACCAATTGAAACTGAAACTATTTAAACTATTTTTATGATTTCCTGGTTTTCCCTATAGAGGTGCTGTTTTCGCTCCACTATCTATAACAATAGAAGAGCGCGGATACGAAAACAATGCGAAAAGGAAACGTGGGCAGGCTTATCTTACTTATTGTAGGCTAATGTTTGGATTCAGAATGTTCGTACGAAAGGCATTTATCTTTACAAGAAGCCAACAATGAGGTAGGCTTGATATTGAATATTAGAGCCACACATTGGAACTTTTATTGTGAGAATGTTTAAGTTGAAATTTAAAGCATCAATTTTTGACAACATTATTATTTATAAAACCCCTAACTTTGGCTATATTTACATTGTTATATAATAAAAATATATTATTGGGGATATTTACAAATTATTTTTGTAGAGAAATATACACTATTTCCATTTAGTTATTGTTTTTATAAAAAATCATTTTATTAATAGCAAATTTTATATTCAACTAGTAGATTAAAATTCGCATATTGTTTAAACAAATTTTTAGCTTCTTGTTTAGGTTGAGGTAATACTTTTAAAAAATTTAAAAAATTTTAAATTTGTATATCTAATGTTATATTTACAAACATTGCTCTGTAATGTGTATTTTAAATGGCTTTGTAGGTTTCTGTGATGATAGAATATTTGCTGAATAAGGATATAAATGCAGTCTAGGAGCCCTCGTTTAGCACTATTTAGTTTTTGCGTATCGGTCTTTTGCAATACAAGGTGGGTTGCCATTCTTTACATGAACAACATTTTTATCTTATAAATATGCTCAAAACATCAAGGCATTTCTGGTCATCAGTCGATTAATAACATCTGCAAAAACGAGTCTTCCATGCGTTTAATATATGAATAGTTTGACCAGGTTTTTCGACGTCAATCCGGGCAGAACCGCTCTTAGGGTCGTGCAAGCGGGGCCCCGCGCTTAAAAGGGCCCCACCATGGGTTCAGGACTTATTAAAATTCAGGACTGAGCTATTCCTAGCACCAGTTCAGAATAGCTTCCTCAATTTATTAACGAAAATGAGGATACGGATTCATGAATTTGGAGAACGAAGATGAAGTTAATCAAAACCATGATCAAAAACCCGTCCGTCCTGACACAGTTCACACGATCGAAGAGAATATATCAACTTTGAGGGCCCCTTATTTTAGTTTTGCCCTGGGCCCCGCGAATGCTAAGGGCGGCTCTGGCCCGGGACATGCTGTTTTTGACAATTAAGTAATCTATCATTATCCAATTAATATATAGGGTGACCTAAAACAATAGGGACAAACTTCAGGAGGAACAAAAAATTTCCTATGTACATACGCCAGTAAATGGAGGGTTTATCTGTAATAGAGCAATTAGTTCAGAACATGACATTGTTGTGGCAGTAATTGTGTCAACGTTACAAAAGTTGATGTTCGAAGTGGCCTCCTTGGGATACAATAAAAGGTTCACATGTCGCATTGCCGCAATCGTTCGAATGTTCGAATAGTGTCCACAGGCTGTATTGACACGCTGTTCAAGTGTCTCCACATCAGAAAGTGGCTCCGCAGACACAAGATCATAAAAGTCAAGGAGATTTAAGTCTGGTGAACGAGCTGGCCATACACATTTTATGATTCGGGTGGTGCTGTCTGTCCAAGTACTTGGTACATCCGTGCGGACTCTTGACCATTCCCATGTGCTTCTCCGTATGTGAAGAACATGTTGGCTTGTTCCTGAAATGAAAACCAGTGCGGACTGTCTGTATTGTTATGGGGGCAAGATGGTGTGCATTCAATTATTTTATTTTTGCGAAATAAAATGTTCGAATGTTGCAAGTTTGACCGTATTCCAAGGAGTAGTTTCCGAGTTACGCATTGAAAATCGTAACAGTGCTCACAAGCGAGTACTAACCAGCACGTTTTAAGATGTTGAATGCGTAAGTCGGAAACTACTCGTTGGAATTCGATCAAACTTTAACGGTATACAGAGTTTTATGCACCCTGTTATTCCTCCAAAATTCATTATATTAGGCGTTGCAGAACCTGAGTTATTAACTTGATCTTGGTGGCGTCATTTTTATTTCTGTTCATATCTCAGTTAGCGTTCAAATTCGGACCCACATTGTTTTAAAAGAAAATGTTCATTCTGGTCACCTCTGTCATTGCTTACAGTTATACACACTTTTTCAGAATCACCCTGTATATTAAAAAATGCTAGATACTATATTTCAGCCGCGCATGCACATAGCTTTATTGCTGTCTGTACTATGCAGAATAACCTGATTTATTGCTCTCTTTAGATTTTTTGCCATCACGTTACGTTTCCAAGTTATGCACAGAGGCTGCAGTGTTAAAGTATCCATATTTTGTGACTGCAAATTTTATGGAAATTTATCAGGCCCCAAACTCTGAATAATTTTAAAATGTTTCACTGAAAATCAAGAAATTTGTGCGTGCTAGGGAAATTTCAAAATTATATTCGTAATCCATCAGCTGGAAAACACTATCAAAATCACCAACGTTCATTCCGTGAACATCAATCACTCGGTGGCTCAGCGTGTTGCGTGATCGCCTCTGATGCCCCAGTACGCGGGTTCGATCCCGGCCGAGGATGACGAGGATTTTTTCAGGGGGAAAATCCTGAGATCACGCATTTCCTTCGGAAGGGAAGTAAAGCCGTTGGTCCCGTGTAGTCGTTTGCCGGCTGCACGTTAAAGAACCCTTGCGAGGCAAAATTTGCGGCCCCTATAACGCCGTCCTAAAATGACCATAGCAGTTGAAAAGGACGTTAATACCAAACAAACCAAACCAACCAATCATTCCGTGAACAAGAAAATGTATAAATTTTGTTAGCCAGTGCTAGTTATCCTGGATAAAAATGGACAAATGGAAGCCTAGTTTTGAAAACACCTAGTGCAACTTTTTCTCGTTGTTGGTATTATAATCAGAATTTATACGAAGAGCTTTGATAAGAAAAGGTTTCGTTTATTTTTAAAAAATTAGATTAACACTCCAAAGATGGCGCGCGGTCTCAGGGACCGCATCATTACATTTTTGTGAATATCTTATGAATTTAAAAGAAACAAATGACCACTTCTGTATTTTTCTAACTTGGACCCTTCTAGAAGTCAATATGTCATAATCCACGATTTCTTCCCTAGATTCACATATATAGGACGTGCGGTCTCAGGGACCGCGCGCCACCAACTTCGTTACTAAAATAAATTGATGTAAAAGTCATTTTTTTTTTTTTTTTACTTCTTTTAAATTTTTTTATTACCTAAACATATTCTCCAGTTAATTTCCAATGTATTTTCCGTTTATTAATATTTTCCTACTTAGAAACTTTTATTTGAAAACAAATATTTGGAGCGAAACTCAAATAATAATGCAAGTATACTAATGCTGTTTTCTGAATTTCAAGAGCAATAGACTCTTCTATAAACATAATTTCATATATATTTAACCTCCGTTTATATTCGTTTTGAATAAAATAATTTTAAATATCGAGAAAAATTATTTTATAGTTTTTTTATAATAAATAGGCATTTTTATCCTCTGAGAAATGATTGATATTATTCATTTTTATAATGGTTTTCTTTTATGTAGGAATATATACATGCATGAAAAGTAAAAATAGTGCAAAGTATCAATTTTCAACTATTTTATTTTTATAAATGCCTTTCCTGAAATATTCATGTCTAATTTTGATGCAAAAAGAGGCGTTTTAAATTTCTTTCTAAAAGTTGCGTTTTTTAGATAATATTGAAAAGTTTTTTGAGGTTTTCTATTAATAATGAGGTAAATTAAGTGACAGATAAAAAATATTCATGAATTTCATCTTTGAACATTAAAAAAAGTAGTTTCAAGATGCGGTCTCACAGACCGCGCGCCACCACCCGTGTTACAAACACCTGCGCTACCTCTGGAGTGTTAATTTTGTTCCTCCCTTTGATTGTAAGATTAAATCTTTCTGTTTTTTATTAGTTTTATTACTCTACAACACCCTCATAAAATTTACTTACTAATAAAGAAATGAATAATTATAAAGTAACGAATCACTTCAAGATATAGCTTTAAATGAACTTTCTCCAATTAAATGTAGAATTCGAGTACGTATAGCCAGCATGCATATCATTTTAACAAGGGTACATTAATGTACTTAACACATCGTGGCTAAGTATATTAAAAGAATAAGCGAAGACTCTTGCCCACATATTTATTTTACTTTACCAGTTGGTGGGCACCCAGCATTAGCGCGACGATCGCGTGATTCTTCTATCGCTTTGTGAAGCACGCATGCGCAGAGTGACGTCACGAGGGCGATTCTGTGGCGCATCTGAGGCGATGAAATTTCAAAATCGAATAAAAAAAAAAAAACATTTTTGAGATCGTTTATCTCATCTTCAGTTTATCAATAAATTTTTGAAATAAAATTTCAGTTTAAAAGATAATTGGAAACAAATGAGTGTTAATTAAAAGTGAAGAGGTATATTTGGTTGTTGGATTGTTGTGAACAGGAGAGTATGTTGGATTGTTGAGAGCAGGGCAATGTTATTGTCTGGGTTGTGTATTGTAATTTTATTTTTTAATAGTAATTTCCATTTATTATTAATGGTTTGGCCAAATTGTTTTCATTCGAAATAATATTAATGGTTTCTTTTATTAGTCTTTTTTGTAATTTGTTTCTTTGACAATGATTTTGACTTTGTTCCAATCTGGATTATGATTTTGGCTAATACAATGATTAACTAGATGATTATTTTTTGTTTTTGTATTAACAAAGACAATTATTAACACGAATAAAAGAACATGAAAGAGCACTTAGAAACCTAACCCAGACAATAACATTTCCCTGCTCTCAATAATCCAACATACTAGCCTATTCACAACAATCCAACAACCAACAATACCTCTTCACTTTTCATTAACACTCATTGTTTTCAATTTTAATTGTTTTTTTTAACTGAAATTTTATTTCAAAAATTTATTGATAAACTGAAGATGAGATAAATGATCTCTAAAACGTTTTTTTTTATTCGATTTTGAAATTTCATCAACTTTTAATAATTTGTTTTTCAACTGTGTTTCTCATCATCGGACCCTCATCACCAGATTTTCACCTATTTGTATGTGTATCTTCCTGTGTTTCTTCTGTGACTGTTACTCTACAAGACCTTCTCTTCACCTGTGATTTTTTTGTCCACACCAGTCTCCATAAGACTCCCATCTCATTTGTATTTCTCCACATTGGGTGACTTTTATTTATTTTATTATTTCATTTAGTTATTCTATTTTCCATTAAAAGGAGTATATATTTTTAATCAATTGTATATTACTACAACTCCTACTCCCATATATACAGGGTGTTTCAAAATTATGCACAATAAAATTAGTGACATATTCTTCAGGTCAAAAGAAGACGAAAATGTTCTATAGCACTTTGTCTGGAAACGATTTATTTACGCGATACAGCCAACTAAACCCGTGGCTCCAAATTACAGGAATTGTTCAAAGTGCCCGCCACCAGCTCGCACGCACGCTTCGGCTCGTTGCATGAGCGACCGTCTGATGTCATGGAAGAGTTCGTCGCCAGCATTACGAACGGTTTGCATGCATTTTCAATTCGTTGTCGCAGATCCATAATGTTAGGAACTTCTGTGCTGTAGACGATCGTTTTCACATGACAGAAAAAAGTCCAAGGGATTAAGGTCGGGTGATCTTGCAGGCCAGGCTACCGGTCCACCTCGACCTATCCACCGATTCGTGTATGCAGCATTAAGGTGTGCTCGCACAACATGGCTGAAATGTGCTGGAGCGCCATCATGCATGAACCACATGTTAGATCTTATCAAAAGAGGAACATCTTCCAGTAATTCTGGTAATGCATTCTGCAGAAACAAAAGATACGTTCGCCAGTCAATCGTGGCGGCAACACCTAAGGGCCAATTAAGTTATTTCTGACAATTCCACACCAAATGTTCAGGGAGAAACGCTCTTGATGCGCTCGAGCTCTGGTAACATGCGGGTTAGCATCTGCCCAATGGTGCTGGTTGTGAGAATTTACGATTCCTGTCCGGGTGAAGGTTGCTTCGTCCGTGAAAAGAAACTGGCTGAGACAACTAGGGTCTGCAGCATGACGACGTTGTATCCATTGGCAAAATCGTTGTCGGTGTGGATAGTCCGTTGGGTTCAGTGCCTGAACCAGTTGCAGGTGGTATGGATGCAAAAGCTGACGGTGACTTAATAATTTCGTTTTCATACAATGAAGTTAGATGATCTGTCCTATGGTCTGTTAATTAAGAAAATAACATCTTGGAGGGTTATCGTTCGTTACTTTTGAGCGTGACACCGATAGGTCATGTTACGCCCATACACATTAATAACATCTTTAAACAATCATAAGATGATCCTATATGACTATTACACTTTCACTTTCCGGGGAAAAACGCAAACATCTATGCCCACGGTGGGATTCGAGAACTGGAAAGCTCTCTCAGCCACAGGACGATAAATTCTTGTCCACAGACAGTTTGCACACTACAACTAACTCATCATTCATCAACCAGAATGATTACAGAGGAAAATTAGAACACAAAAGGGAGAAATAGAGAAACATGTTGTACACATACTTACTTACTTACTTTTCAAACCCGCTTATCCGTTAGGGTCGCGGGGGCAGCAGCCCTATGGAGGATTTCCAGCGATCGCAATCTTCCGCCTTCAGGTGCATGTCCTCCCTGGTAATATCCAAGCGACTCGAACCCAGATTCTCCATGTAGTCTAGCCACCTGGTTCTCGGCCGACCCCTTGGTCTCTTACCCACCGGCTTGGAAAATAACTGCCTAGGAAGACCAGTTTGCGGCATCCGTATCACGTGGCCATGCCAGCGCAACTGATATCTCTCAATGCGGAGAAGTAGCGGCTCAACACCTAAAGACTCCCTTATTGTGCTGCTGTGCACTTTATCTAGTAGGGTAATACCTGCCACACCTCTCAGAAATCTCATTTCGGTCGCTTGTACCCGCGATCGCACTCTTTCGGTCATTACCCAAGCCTCATGACCATAGGTGAGAATGGAGACATAGATAGATTTGAAGACGGAGAGCTTGGCTTTGTTACCCAGCTCGCGTTTCGTTACCACGGATCGCCACAGTTCGCGTCTGACACAGCTTGCTGCACCGATCCGCACTGGCTTTGTTGTACACATATTTGAAAAATATAAAATGAAGGAAAAATTTTGCGGCCTGGATTCGAACCAGAAACCACAAATATCACGCTCGACGCCTCTACCAATTGAGCCATTGCAGACACTCTCACAAAGCGTATTAAAGATGGAAAGCCCAATGGTAGGGCGGGCACCCGGTTCAGAGATCGAGAATTTCTCATATCCGACCATCATAAAGTTTGATGAACACGTGTAAGAAATAATTCTGTACAGGTTCTGCGATGGCCCAATTGGTAGAGGCGTCGAGCGTGATACACGTGGTTCCTGGTTCGAATCCAGGTCGCAGAATTTTTCCTTCTATTTTTTCAAATATCATTATCTGATGTTTGGAGAATTAGCTCCAGTTCTCATTTCATTATTTCTTATATTGTACACATAAGAGAAACATATAATTTTATTCACTATATTGAAAACAATGGTTAAAATAATATTACTCCTAATTCAAATATCAAATAACACTTCCACGCAAGGACGTAGCCAAGGAGCTCTAAGGGTCACCACCCTCTCAGGGATATAAAATTGTGGCGAAGGCTGTGTGTGATATCGTTTTCTTTTTATTTAGTTGACCAGATCTTGTAGGAAGCGCGATATTTTATCTACAGCTTTCCAAGAGGGGCTCCGAAATAAGTTTGTAAAAGTCGCCCCCCCCCCCCCCCAGAGAAATTTCTTGCTACGCCACTGTTTTGACGTGATGAAGCCATTAAATGGCGCAGACCATAATTACATTGCATGGAATGGCGCGACTTCTATTTGTTTTGTTTGTTCCTATTTGTTTGAAAAAAATTCTATATTTTTATATTCATAAATTGATTGGAATAAAATCTCTCACTATACAATTTATATCAAATAATACTAGCACGTGATAAAGTCATTAAATGGTGCAGACCATACTAACCTGCATAGAATGGCGACTGAAATAAAGACTGTAGATTTGATGCGTTCCTACTCTGCGGAGGGAAAAATGGCTATATGACCAACTCCGTGTTTATAAGAAAAATCTGTTAATAATTAAATAAATGCTGGCACTCTTCTCCGAATATTTTTAAAGAACAACTATAAGCAAAAACTCACGAAAATCACCACATCTACGAGTAGTAAATGAAAGAATTTTTAATACTTTCAGTTTCGTACTTAAATGCCATCTATTTACATTCACGATTTTTAATTTTTCCATAATTATCAGAACTTCATATATGCATTAGTAATATTTGTATAACCCTTTTGAAATCATGTTCAGTTTTCCAATAATAAAGTCTTGTTTTAGCAATGTAAGTACGAATCTTGCAGGTAAGCAACCAAATTTCTTTGACGTAATTCGTGAGTTTCGTGAAAGTGATAAACACACTCCCATCATTATGCGGGATAGCTTCGGTTACAGTAAATTTATCTGAATAGAAAATGGAAGACACAGTATACATGAAATGGATGCTTACAAAACTGATTATATTTATTTTTCCTACCTATACACCCGAATTTTAAAAAATATTTGAATTTTCAGGTACACAATATTACTTCAAAGAATATTAAGAATGCTAATTTATAAGAAAGGACAGTGTCATATCTTTATTAAGATCATACGTAAATCTCTTGATCATTTACTTTCAGGGGTTTCTGTTATTAAAATATATACTGATAAAAAAAACCTTTTCAATCTTCTTTTGTAAAAATAAGAATGATCTCTCCATAATTTATTTGTGTTTTACTGCTAAATTAAAAAGTTTAATATTTTTATTATATAAAGAGAGACCGCCATTTCACGATCATTATATTAGCCATTTCGTGCCACAATCACACGACAACCAAAAAATAGACGCGTAAATATTGCTTCTTTAAACTAATTTTAGCCAAAATTCTATTAATAACTATTGATATTCCTCGTTTCATCAAAAGGTTGATTTCGTCGTTTATTTATATTAATTTCTTCTCAGATTCTTGTACAATGTGCTATTGCCAGTATTCTGTAAATAGAATGATGGTATTAGTGTACAAAGAATCTTCCTTCAATATTGCACAATAATCGACATAATGAGCCATCATTTAAGTGAAAAATTAATTTTTGTGATATTTATTACGCATATATGTTTTATCAGAATATATTCAAAGATACATAATTATATTTATTAATTCTATGAATTTTAAAAGGTTTGGAGACATAATTTTAAACTTTATCTTTGATAGTTTTAAGAAGTTAATACATTTTCTGTTTCAGACATCGTTACTCTAATAAAGCCTTAAGCAATTAACGTTTCGTTTCCACCTATGTTACATGCAACCTCCTTCCTTAAATACGGATCATATTTAACTCGCAACCGTAAAGAATTGATTCTAATTCATTCCCCCGAGCACATCTTTTGATTTCTTCACTCGACACTTTTTATTTTCATCTCTCTCGGTTTTTACTTGAAATTTTTTTATTGTAACAATTTATAGTAATAAGAACAACAATAGTTTTCCACGGTGATTTTATCCGAAAAATGCCTTATTCTGTCCATCTGAATTCGAAGAATGGTGAAAAAGACATTTGGTTCTGCAGAGCCACTTCATTCAGATCACAAATAACACGAGCTCGAAAGCATATTATTTTGAATCTGAGAAAGATTAATGCTCCCTCCGTTTTCAAAGAAATAGCAAAGCGTTTCCTTTATGGGAGGAAACTCTGCCTCCACTTTACTGCAGTATAATGTGAGTTAGGAGATTAAATGACTTCGGCCAGGGGGTGAAGCCAAGGGGAGGGGGAGGGTGTTAGGCAAACTTGTAAATTACAATTATAACCCTTGTGTATTAATTGGAAATGCTTCAACTCCCCCTCCCCAAAATTTAAATCTGGGTTGATTGATCTTTCGTTTAATAGAAATTTTAATAAGTTAAATAAAAACAGGCTACCCCATATACCACCATTTCATGAATAGTATATACGCCATTTCATGATCATGTGAATTAACTGATTATTCTTTGCCGGGAATACTGCTTCATTATTTTTTCTTTTAAAAAAGAGAGGAGATTTAATGAACGTTTACTATAGGGCTTAACCACACGCAAATTGCATTTCTCGTTTCTTAATCAATCACTAATGATGTTCTGAAGGAATAAATCTAGCCAATCCCTTTCCGAGCAGATCTATAGCGCACTGTCAGTGCGTTCTCCTGTCAGTGTCTTGTAATATTAGAAACGAAAGGTACGGGTGTTTTTGATGGTCAGTTTTTATTATCTTTTGGGAATGAAATTTACTCATTTAATGCATATAAAGGTAAGGATAACAAAAGTTTATATGAATGCTTCAAAATTACAAAATTATCTTATTAAAAATATCTGAGATCCCACTTTGAATAGATAATTTAACCCTTGTTTTTATCAGTGTGACTGCGTCTCTAAAGTCCATTATGGCATCTGCCATTGATCACTTTATCATTCTTGCGGTTTGAATTATGGTATTAGTGTACATGAAATCTTGCATGGTTAATCTATTAATGTTTTATTGAGCGTTGATGTAAAGAATGCATAAAAAAATAACTTTTTTGAAATACATTTAATGTTTAATTTAATAATCTGATCTTATCAAAAAATAAGTTTTGTCGATATTTGTGCTAAATATATACAATGTTTATTAGGAGTTAGTATGAAACTATTAAGCATACTGTTTAATGACGATTGCATGGCGATTGAAAAATAAAAGCAATGCAGAAATGTGTTGAAGAGGTCACATTGATAAATATACAATTAAATTTTAGGAATAGAAACTTAAAACTTTGTGATGGGCATTTTTATTAAACTTTTGTTATTCTGACTTTTGAATTAAGATTTGCTATTTATTTTTTAAATTATCGAGACATCAAATAACATCCATGCCTACGATTTCTAATGTTATATGACATTGCAATGGAATGGTGGATTGACGCGAGAAATGATATTTAAGAATGGAAAATGACGCGACCCTGAATCAAACCAGAGATTATAAGCATCCATCTCTTTGGAGATAGCGTTGCTGTATTTTGGAAAGGGCAGAGTGTCCATAGGCGATACAGAACAATTCTCATTATCACTGGTTTGATTCCGCAGCGCGAATATTTATTAATTATTGGTATGTCTTGGTTTGTAGCATATAAATCCCTATAATTTTTATAATAATTCCTACAATTAGTATATAAGTAGTATACTATCGGTTTTTGTGGGATGTTTTACATATCTTGGCACAACCACTAAACCGTTCAATATTATCAGTCCCATATACTACGTTTTCTAAAAATATAGTTTGATAATGGGGTTTTTAAGAGGTCACATAGCAAATAAAATATTGTAAGCCTTTATTCAAATGTTTGGGATTAAGTTCATAAAACCATTGATGATGTTGGCTGTCTGTAAAGATACTACAAATCCACTATTCCAACTAAATGGTCTTTAAATTGGGTTTTAAAAAATTGTTTATGGCAGGAGTACGAGTAAAGGAGGGGTGCAATCACAGTCAAGGGAAGGGAAATGTGGTGCAATGGGAGAGAGGGGAGCCGGTTTTACTATTAAATGACTGCCTAGGGCAGGGTATTCCAACTGAGGGGAGCGAAAACACATTCTTGTGGGTGCGAGGAAAAGCTATTGTAATTAATAATGATCAAACCTTTCGCTTGCCTTTTGCACGTAGACTTTGGGGCACGAGTTTTTTTAAGGGGTACGAAGATTCATTAATAATTTTTTAAGGGTGAAAATACAAAAATGTTTGGGAAACTCTGGCCTAGGGGTACTAGATAAAATGGGGCAATTGTTGAGCGGACGAAACTGAGCCGCTCGTGAGTGAAGAAACCAAAAATTCCAAGATACTCTTGCACTGACCCTGGTATTATGTTTCCAGACCCACCCCTTCATCCTATAAAGTTTACAAAAATCTTCAGTAAGCAGTTGAGGTTTCACACAAGTTTTAATATTAGCTAATAAGCAAAATTGATGAAGCTTTAACTTATTTCAGGATGGGAAAAGTTTTGTTAATAGGCAGTTTTAAAATACCATTATGAATAGATTATATCTTCTTTATTTGTTAGCTCCTGCAAGTAGAATGGATTACTAAGGTGACCAG
>JAHWFO010098272.1:3581649-3620723 GCA_023313115.1 Rhysida immarginata | reverse complement strand
TGCGTGGACGGCGCTTCGCCAATGTCAGTGAGGTTGAAGATGCCGTGAGTGAATTTTTGCCGAGAAACCGGAGGAGGGTTTCGCGAGGGCATCCGCCAACTGGCTGATCGTTGGATGAAGACCATCGAGCATGATGGACTCTACTTTGAAGGTTAGCAATGAGTGGTTCCTGTCTGGTGTCCATTTATATGTTTGCGCGGTGGTCGGCCACTACTTTTAACTCAACCTCTGTAAATGCCACTGAACACCTGTGAAATGTACTGGAGACCTGATCATGGACTAGGCCACATAGGCCAACATCTGTGACTGACTCATCAAGCCCGAACACTTTTCGGGAAGAATTGGAGAAAAATATACCAAATCTGGTGGTATATCTTCCTCAGAGAGTAGAGACCGTAATAAAAGCAAATGGGGGTTCACCATCATATCGATTTTAATTGAGCTTGAAGTCGGATCAAGTGGTAAAATAAGCATATTTCAGTCAGAACTTTTTATAAAATATTAAATGACTTCAAATGATACTATAGGGCAAGAGTTCGCAAGCAAAATATTCACATATGTAATTTTATTAAAAACGTTTTTGAAAGATGGACAGAGCGAAAGAGATTAAATGTTTCAATCCGATAAACTAATGGAATAATCTCTAATCGTTATATCTTTTATTTATACAAGTAATAATCTACTGTTTAAAATGAAAGAACATTTAGAGTTTTCAACTAAACATCGCTCGTTGCAAATACTACTAAGTACGAAATGGCGCATATTACACTAATGTTAACGAAATGGTGGCTTGTTTAATTGCTTCCCATTTGTGTTGTTCGAAATATGTAGAAGAAAAATGTTATATTTAGAATTTTACATTTGCATGAAACATTTTATAATGCTTGAGAAGTCGCTATATTTATTTTATTTATAAAATTACTCCATGCAATGTCCTTACAAATAATACTGCATTTACGTGTAGTAGATAATGCACAAATATCGTACTAAACAGTATATATTTATTTTGATAATACGGAATTTTTAAATACGTTCTAATATTTAAATTTTATTGTTATGTTTCCATAGTTATCTAGAATGTTTAATCTCTTCATGACATAAACTGTATTTTAATAATTAGTATCAATCTTGCAAATACACGAACAATTTTTGGATGGGATTCCGTTCAATTCGTGAATTGCGTGAAAAGGAAATAAACGATCACTAATGTGCTTTCTTTACACGAAATTCATCTGAACACAAAATGGCAATGGAGTAAGCACGAAATGGCTGCTTTCAAGTCGGATATGGTTTTCAGCTTTCATCTAGTATCAGTTAATAAAATATCGTATGAACCTATACACAGAATATAATAAAATCATTTGACAAATATAAACACCGAAGTGTTATTTTTAAGATTTCATATTTCAAGGAATATATCTCTTTAAAAAAAAAACAGCCAATCACTGTTCAAGTAGGCATTTATCGCACTACCAATGCCTTTTTCTTTTAGTGTCTCATGACAATAGAAACGACAGGTATGGATGTTTTTTGATGGTTCTTTTTTATGATATTTTCTTCAAAAACGCCAGTCTTTCATGTTATTGAAGTTAATGATTACAAAAGTTTATTCAAATATCGTGTAATAAATTTTAAAGTAACAAGTAACTTTAAAACTTCCATTTCGAACTGGTGAATTCTTTAATTTTCTTTAATTTCTTCCAATCTGATAGCGTATCTAATTCACATTTCTATCTGCCAGTGTACATTTCATCACATTACGAGATGGAATTAGGGTATTAGTGTACAAACAACATGATTAATCTTTATAGTTAGTTTCGTTAGAATCGTCTTAGTTTCCAATTGAATTACTAATTTCACTTATTAAATACTGTTTCAATAAACATTTAACAATACCCTAAAAGCTGAAATTGGAAAATTATGATAAATTCTTTTATCATTGGACAGAATATTCATAGATTAATAATTACAAGTAACTGTACGATTATTAAAATGTATAATTTCGTGTGCTTGGATTTGGTACGTCGCCAGTTATTGTTTTATGTTAGATTCGTGGGAAGATACATAAAACAGCTATAATATAATTAAGTTTAGTGCAAAACTAGATGTTACTTTAATTGATTGTATATTAGCTGTAATTCAGTTCAGAATTGGGCTCTATATGTTAACTTGATTTCATCATTCTAATTTTGTTATATGAGTAATGTACGAGGTAAGATCAAGAAAGTAAGTTCCGTTTGGTAGTACAAAAAAGAAGAAATACACACACAGACGAAATAATTTGTTACAAAAAATATCTCCGTACATTGAATTATTTTTGTACATATCTCCCACTATTTTGAAGGCATTTATCATAGTGGGGCTCAAGTTTGTGTATCCCTCTTCGTAAAAAGTTGCCAATTGTGATGTGAATCACCTAGTGACAGCTTCTTTTAACCCGCGTGTATTTGAATTTCTGGACGCCAAGGAACGACTTCAGGTGCAAAAAGAGATGAAAGTCGCTAGGTTAAAGCGGCCGAAGTTCAACGACGATGATGGGGTAAAATAAGCTGTTATGATCTGGTTGATATCACATACAGAGACTTTTTATGAATGACATACAAAACTCGTTGACCACTATAATAAGTACCTTCAAAATGATGGGAGCTAAGTAGAAAAATACTTCAAGGTATGACGATTGTTTTTTTTTTGTACTATCAAACGGAACTTAACTTTTTGAACATACTTTGTAGTAAAAAAAAAAAAAAAAAAAAAAAAAAAAAAAAAACAAAAACAAAAAAAAAAAATCGTAAATGACGCCTATTCATTAATATTTATTTTTATAGTCTATGTTCTGTAAAACCATGGGTTCTTTATTTAAACATGTGAAAATCCATTCCAAAAAGAATTTTTCTTTTTCTTATTCATAATAATGAAATAAAGTATCATTAATTGTCTAAATAATTACTTAAATAAAATGGCCAATTCTTGTGATCATATTTAATGTCTAAGTTTCCATTTTAAAAATATCTATTAAATGAGTCGAGATGACATTTAATCATTTTATTTGCTATAAGAATGACGCTAGCTGATTTCCTGCTTATTTTGAAATGTTTCGTAAGTCGAAGTAATAACTGTTCAGACATTCACTTTGGATAAAAAGCACCGCCCGCGCTTCACTGCAGAACACACTTATCAACAATGCCAATATACAGGGTGATTCATTTAACTTCAGACAGGGTAAAATCTCGGATGGTATGCGTCGTGCGTAAATTGTCCGAAATAAAAAGTTAACATTTTCAAGGGGGCCATTCATTGTGCTAAAATTAGCTGAAAATATCCGTGGATCTGAGGGCATCTTTAAATTTCAAATAGGAACCCCTATTTTTATTACATATATTGGTATATCATGTCAAAAATTTCGTAGAGTTTATCGGAAAATATTTTTCGATTGGTGATAGATTACTGTGTAATCGGCAAAAATAGGTTAACTCCAGTTAATAGAGAGGTTCAGCACCACGTGAACGCGTGTGACGTTTCTTGTCTGAAACAATGAAAAAGCTACGTCATTTCAGATTGGAAACGTCACACGCGTTCGCGTTTTCGTGGTGCTGAACCTCTCTATTATTCTAATAATCTTTTCTTCAATTGGGAACTGACACGTTTAATTTCAGAATGAATCTCTGACAAAAAAAAAATTACTACTACTTTGTCTAAATGAGAGATAGGGCTGCATTTGGCGTAAATTTAATGCACTCTTTAAGGAGAGTGCTTTACGTAAATTAAGTTTCGTTGTTTTTTTTCAATGGGATGCCTTAAGTTCCTAAATAGCGTTCGTGTGGTGGTATTATGGTTGAGAATGTGTGAAGCGGCAGAATCTCATAGCAGCGATTTCGGTCTAACTTACTCGAGTTGAAGTTTAACGAATTTTCGCTAATTTATAGCGCCATCTATCACGAATCGAAAAGAATGTTTCAAATAAACCTACGTAATTTTTGACGTAGATTTCGAATATGAAATATGAAATGGGCTTTCCTGTTTGATATTTCAAATTTGCCCTCTGGCCCCAAAATTACGTAGCCCCCCCTGGGGGGAGGGGGGGGGGGTATAGTGGAGGAGCTAATTTTAGCGCTAATGAATGGCCCCACTCGAAAATACTTTTATATACAACTGTGTTATGAAGATCTCATTTTTGATAATTTCGTATAAATCACTGCTTAAAAGGGATTTCTGTATATAATGAAGGGATGTGGATTAGATAATATTAACGAATATAAAAATAAGACGTTCGAAATGGAATAGTAGAATCCATAGAGTTTTTACTTTCTCTCTGTCTTGATCCATGTTTTTAATAAACTTTTGTAATCGTGACGTTGAATTGAATAAAATTTTATTAAATTTCCAATACATCAAAGAACATCCATGCAAATGGTTTATACTGTTATGAAACACTCACTACCCTGGAATGGTGGACTGATAAAGCAAAAAATAAGAGCAAGTATAGGCATCTGTCTATTTCTTATTTATTCTTCATTATATCTCTCAGTTTGTAACAAACATTGTCGTTTATAAACTCGAGATCTACACTAAGGTTTAGCATTTATACATATCCGATAGTACATTACTGAAATAATCAATTGAGGAAGATAATTATTGGAAGCACTTGTTTTAGAATTACTTTAATCTTAAATTAGAATTTAAATTTTTTTACAGGTATCGTTTAGTTATTTTTATATAGTGATGTTTTACATTATGAAGCATGAAAGGGGTGGTTGTCTTAGAACCAAGCACTGCGACCTTAGGTCTATTGTACTATCCCCTAATGACGATGAAAGAACGATTATGGAAACAAACACAAACATCCATGCCCTGGGCGGGATTCGAACCCGCGACTCGCTGGTGTCGAGAGCGGAAAGACCTGTGCCTTAACCCTCTCGGCCACCGAGCCGGCCAAATAGAATGAAACATAGGAAATTAAAATGACGAAATTTTTTGTTGAAACGTTTGAGATAGCATATACAAAAGAAAATAACTTTACAATTAAAGAGGGATCAGACTCTAGAAATCATATATAATAGTTGTAGTTTTATGCCGGAGACGATTGTGTGCATACTAAAACGCGTCGGTAATTAATAAAATGCAAATCCTAGTTCAATTTCTCTAGAGCATTTGATTCTTTTTCTATTGTTAATAAATGATTTTGTTGATTGTACGCAGATATATATCAGTCCACCATTTCATCTAATGATTTTTAAATTAGGAACGAAAACTGCTTAATAATCTCCAGACGAGTACTTGTGATGAGGGGTGAGGGGGAGGGGCTAAAGGCTTTATCAGCTATCACTCCAAAGTTGTAAAACTTCTCACGAGCCAAACGGCTGTAACTTTATCATTGCTTCGGAAAGGATACAGAATATAAGTGAGTTTATTATTTTCTAAGAAAGAAGTTATTTTCGTATAAAACTTTTTAGAAAATTAGAGTCAATCTAAAGAAACCTCTATTATTTAGCATTTTTTATTCGAATATTTGGAAAAAACATATATGCTAATTAAAGTGCTTTAATTTATTTAAAGTATTTTAGGATAATCTTTACACTGTGCTAATTGCTGTCGAACAGAGATGAATGTTTACCACAAAACATTGATTGATTTCGGAAAGGTGAAATTAAGAGAAACCGTAAATTCTGAAGAATATTGAATTATATTTTAGACTTAATAATGATATTAATTGAAGAATAATAAACTAATACCTGTCAAAAGCTGACTTCGGAAACTATTCTTCTGATTATTCCTGATTCAAGTAATCAATCCAAATACAATGCCGATTATTTATATTAAGGGTTCCTTAAACTGTGCCTTGACGTATTTTGATGAAAATTGCTTAAACCTATTAAGATATAATTTTTTTAAATAAGGAAACTGCAGTAGCATTCGTACCAGCGAACAAAAGTCTCAAGTAATTGGCTGACACTATCATTTAATCCAAACCATATTTATGGTATGTCTCAATGGACTTCTACAACCTTAAATTAAACTTGTAATTACGCGTAGAAGTAAATTAAATGATGGTATACCTGTAGAAATTTTCCAATTATCTTGGAAATGTAAAGTAGTAAATCACTGAAATAAGAGGGTTAACCTGAAATTACAAATAATTAAATGACAATGTGCAAGTTTATTCACACTCGACTATGCAAACTACTGTTGTATATGTATCTCTATTAGTGAGGCAAAGTAACATAACACTAGTCATCCCTTTATGACCTGTAGGCCAAATCTCGTCCGGACTAAAGGTGGTGCCGAACCATCCGCTCACGGAAAATCGGTGTTGTTCATGTATCACTAATCAATAAGAAACATCTTTTCCTCCTGGTATTTTAAACAATGTTGAACATTCACCAAATAGGAATATTGAGTCTTTGTTTTGACATTTCTAGGCTTTTCAATTTAAAATTTACATGTTACTATAAAATATGCACTCTATCAGTTATGGTAATAGAAAAAATTCAGTGATGGGCGAAATACAGAGTGATTCAAAACATACTGTGGAGTAGTGCATGGAAACGTGTACACTTTGCCTGAGCTGAAGGAGAAAATCAAAACTGAAGTTCAGCAATTTCATCAGCCATATTGAGCAGACTATTTCACAACATGCAACTGCGTGCTAACCTATGTCGTGAGGCGGGTGGCGGGCATTTCCAGCATCTATTTTCATTAAATGCCATTTCCAGCCATTGCAGAGTAAGTTTTGAAACGCCCTGTATATGCGATTTATATTTTGAACACAAAGCACATTACTCGCATATTACACGACTAGCAAGAAAAGCTTTTTATAATATAGCTGATTCCGTTTGTTTCCTGATGGTAATAGTGCACGAAATATTTATTATATTAGTAATTGAGATTTAACCCTTAATTGCATGAATTTGATATTCATGATTTAAAAAATACATTTAACTCTGATGTTGAATGCAAAACACAAAGAAAAATTGGAAACAAATCTATTGCATATTTTTTATTTAACCTAACCCAACTTAACTCAATTTTAAAATTAAATATTAAATTATAATAATATAACAACAACGGGGTTATCTTATCAGATAAATCGGAGGGAAAAGCCCAACGCTGCCCCCAACAGGCTAAGGCCCAAAATAGGGTTAATGAAATTACATATAAAATAAACAAATATAGAATAAAATTAGTTACTCTTCAATGTAATTAATATACAGCATATGTCATTAGCAGCTTTGACATTATTGATTAATTTATCATGTGAATAATTGCAGTTTTGGTAGTATAAAAAAAGTAAGCACACGGAGGAAAACAATTATTACAAAAAACTCTCCGTACCTTGAACTATTTTCCTACATATCTCTCACCATTATCAAAGCGGGGCAAGAGTTGTTTATCCCTCTTCGTGCTCTTCATGAAAAGTTGTCGTCTATGATGTTAACCATGTCGTGACAGCTTTTTTTACCCCATCACCGTTGTTTAACTTCTAGCCACCAAGGAACAATTTCAGGTGCAAAAGGAGATGAAAATCGTTAGCTAAAAGCGGCAGAAGTTCAGCAACGATGACTGGGTAAAAGAACCTGTCACTACGTGTCTGACACCAGATTCGGCAACTTTTTATGAAGTGGGATACAAAAGCACTTACCGCTATGATAGGTGCCTTCAAAATGGTGGAGCTGTGTAGAAAAATAGTTCAAGGTTTGGGGATTTTTTTTTTGCAATAATTTTTTTTTCTGAGTCTGTAAATCCTTTTTTTTTCTAATACCAAACGGAACTTACTTTCTGGACGTACTTCGTATTATAAGCATTAATTATTTCCTGCTAGAAGTTTATATTTTTCATGTTGATAATGTTTGACTTGGTTTATTTGAATTTTATTTTTAATTTTTATAGTCTGTTTTTATTTCGAGCTTCACAATATTAATACCATCTCTCGCTTGGCCTAAATAATTTTTTTCTTACTACAATATTAGTCTGGAATTGATTTGATAAGCCAGTCATGAGATTTGTGTTCAAAATAAAAATTCGCCTATATTTTCCTCAACTTTACGTCACCTGATTGCTTTTATAAATTTTAATTGAATTCTTGGGGGCCAATTGTCGTAGGGGGGAGTTGTCCAGGAGGTAATTGTCCGGATACCGCCAAAGCTAGGGGCACGTTTTTATTGTCAGATGCCATATATTCAAGAGCAGAAGTATTTTTTGGAAGCTGTTTATCTAAAAACTAATATGTTAATAGATACGTTCAGAAAGCAACTTCCGTTTGGTAATACAAAAAAGCAGGTACACACAGAAAAAAAATCATTTAACAAAAATCTACATAAATAAACTAATAAGCTAATACTATGGTATGGAACGGACTATAAAGTGAAAAATTCAGTTATGGAATTCTCAACTAATAGAAGAAATGAAATAATTTACCATAAATATTGACCTCTAACCGCCGAACAGTTTAGTTTTATGCAATATTTGAAAAAAGAAGAAATAATTAAGTTGATGGTAACATGAAAATGTTCACGAGAGAGCTAGGGCGTAGGCTTTCTAGTTCTCGAGTCCATCTGGTCGTGGGTTCGAATCCCGCCGTGGGCATGGATGTTTGTGTTTGTCCCGGGTTGCGTACAGATTTAACTTCTGTAAAAGGCGCAAAATGACCTTAGTAGTCGACGCCAAAAATTCTAATAAAACAATTTAATGGGACCGTATGGTCCTTTAATGGGAAGACATCCGTTGTTGAGAATTTTCTAACATGATTTTATAATTTACAGTAATTACATAAAAGGAACCCCATTGTGTGAAGTTAGTGAACGCATGAATAAATTCGATTATGGTCTAAACAGATTCTGGATAATCAGATGCTGCCGTTTATGCAGCATATCAAATCTGACTACAACATGTTTTCCATGTACAAAGGGTGATATTGGTATGTGACTGGGTTGGATGAACAATCCTGTATATTTGAACCATCGAGAATTTGTGGCATCATTTGGATCAGAATGTGGAACGCCGTTTAAGCCATCTTATCAATAAGGAATTTCGAGATCAGCTGGAGAACGCGAATATGGTTGGAATTTGATCCGCAGTATATACAGGGTGTTTCTAAATGGAAGGACAATATTTTTTTATTTTTATAATGCGGCGACATTTTTTTTTAAATTCTTCGTAATCCAATACGTCCATCCAGAGCCTGTATGGCCTGAGGCCGACGAGTTGGGTCTCTGGATGGACCTGGATTAACGACTGCTGTATGATGGTCAGGGCGGCCGGTGAAGATCCTGCGTTACCGATGAGCCGCCCATCCAGTGACTAGCCGTGTCTGATGTTGCTTAACTTCACTGAAGTTGTTTCAGTGAAAGCCCACCAGGCCACGGCCTCCCCCATTATGTAGTGTGATTCCATGAATCAATGTAAGCAAAAAGTTCTTTATCAAAAATGCCTAAAACTCAAAGCTTAGGGTCTAAAAAATCCGTTTGCAACAGCAGTTCATTACATCCACATTAAAAAAATGCGAGAAAACGCTGCAATTGTTGAGGTTAAATGGCGTTTTCGGGTAGCTTTTTAGCAAACTTCGCGTAACGTTTAAAACTTTAAAATTTGAGTTTTGAACATTATGCATAAAGAACTTTTAGATTGTCATCATGCAGAGGATCACGCTAGGTACTTATTTTTTTCCATTTAGAAACACCCTGTACCGGGTGATCCAAACGTGTTATTACATTTTTTTACATTGTTAACGACATTTTCAGTTTTTGCGCGTGCCTCGTGATTCTTATGAAAGCATTGAATTGCTGGAAAGTAAACACTGAAAATGTCGTAAACAATGTAAAAAAAATGTAACACACTTTTGAATACCCGGTATAGAGCCTAGTAAAATTGCTGCCGACCCAAATTAAAGTCGTAATTTCAGCGAAAGGAGGCGTTACTCGCTATTAACTAGGAATGACTAATTTTTTTATTCGGTAAGCGTATCTTTCCTCTTTAATTAACAAAATATTCCATCTCCGCTTTGGAACAGAAATCTCGACGGGCTTGAGAAACATATACAGCGTCCCAACAGTCAAAGCCGCCGCTTCAAATATTATATCTAGCTCTTAAAATAATGGTGGACCAATTAGACTTAACATAGTTGAAAATGAATATCATCAGCTTATATACAAAGGTTGAGTCAACACTTTGAGCCGATCACTGCGCAAATTTTTAAATGGGCACCAGGCAGAAACCACTCATTGCTAATCTTCAAAGTAGAGTCCATCATGCTCGGTGGCTTCATCCAACGATCATCCAGTTGGCGGATGCCCTCGCTATCACTGACATTGGCGAAGCGCCGTCCAAGCAGGAAGTGCGCCATGGACCGGAAGAGATGGTAGTCGGAAGGTGCCAGGTCGGGGCTGTATGCTGGATGTGGCAAAAGATCTATTTTTTTCCCAGAAGTTGACGACACACCTTCACCCGTTGTTGTGCTTGCGAGGGCGTTAGCTCGTGGGGCACAACTTGGCAGCTCCTGTTGACCTTTCTCATGGCGTGCAGATGTCGAACCACACTCGATTGTGATGTCCCGATGTCCGCCGCTGTTTGTATGGGTGGTGCTGCTTGGATTGGCTTCCACTTGTTGCCGTATGACTGCGTCATCCACTTCTTTGGGTCTTCCGCTCTTTGGCGCATCTTCCAGGCCCATGTCTCCAGACGAAAAGCGGGAGAACCACCGTCGTGCTGGTCCGTTCATTGGTCACACCCTGACCTGAAACCCTGCAAATTTCGGCGGCTGCTCCGCGCACACTGGTCCCCTTTTGCTAATAGTGACGAAGGAGCCCGAGTATCACCAATTTTTCTGCCATATTTTTACACTGGCTGACGCAGGTGGCACAATGTCTATGGAATTCAAATTCGTACTGACGTTTCTTCGCACTCTTTTCTCTTAATAAACTGCGATATACCCTTGTGGTAAATGGTCTTCGCTCAGAATTCGTCAAACTTTAACCGCCCCCCCCCCCCTCCCGAGTCGGCCACTAATTTTGACTCAACCTCTGTAATAAACTCTTCGATATATGTTGAAAGTGGACATTGTACTTTCATTGACCAATACCGATAAGCTTCAGTCTTAATAAAAATAAGCATAAAACACATAAGAAATATGCATTGCATAATCAGTTGAAATCAGACACATACTGGTGGTAAACAAATACTGCCAGAAACTGTGAATGAAAAGTCCTTTAAATAGAATGAAACCACTTTTCCACAAAATTTCATGAGAGAATTTCAAGGAAATTTCAGTTTTGTGGAAAAGTGCTTTCATTCTTTTATAAATAAATGTCTAGATAGTTTTGGATTTTTATGGTTCCTTTAACCAGTGGAGCAAGTACATACCTTGAGATAAAGAACAGACCATCTCACTACCACCTCCAAAAAGTACTATTGGGTCAACCCTATATGATTGGAAAAAAATGTAACAGGATTCATCGCTCTACATCGTTCCGTTGCAGGTTTTCATTGACTTTTTTGGAAGTTGCTCGACTGTTTGTGTGTCTGCACTTTCAAGTGTTTCATAAATAGCAGCTACCATAAACTGTGGACGTTTATTTATTAGTGGTGTAAACACGTGGTAAAGCATAAGTAAAACGTAAAAACAGGAGTGTTTGGTTTCATAATGACCATTCGGTGCATCTAGGAATTGTTTTCATCTTCAGTCAAATAAGTACCGGGAATTGTTCAATAAAACACAAAACACACTGTATTTGAACATTTGTCTGTCCTTTAGATGAAACTATGCGATTCTGTATAAACAAAAGTTGCTTGATTAATTCGAGGTGCGTTCAACTTCTAAGATCTTCTAATTTACTTTTGAAAAACTATTGACCCTAGAAAGCTGAAACTCCCATCATTTGTCCACATAGTCAACCTCTAGCTGTACACATTTTTCACAAACTTGAACGCACCTCGTATATCAAAACCAAAATGGTCCATCACGTACCGTTTTTATAGGAGACCCACGTCTCAGAGAAATGCAACAGAGGCTTGATTATAAAAAACACAAACGCTAAAATGATTTTTATCGGCCATTTCCTCTTGTAGGCATCTGTTTGCGTGTCCCTGATAACAGACCAGCAGCTAGTATACTTCCATTCCACCTTTAAGCTCTACCTGTGTGATTTCATGATGTGAACATGTTATATTTGTAGATGGTTGAAAGTCAGGATCTTGATGGTTTGGGTCATCGGTGGTGTCTTCCTCTGAATAAACAGTATATTTATCTGAAGCTGTAGGTATAAGATCTTCAAAATGAGAAACTGGTCACATAGCGCTTCTATATGTGCTACAATATAGATACGTAAAAATTTTTTGGTAAATGGTATGTGGAAAACAAGAAATAATTACAGATTCGTTATTTTCAGCCAAAAATGTACAGTGATATTGGTTCTCATCCAAATTTATTTTATCGCCTTCAATCTAGTCGTCGAAACACTTCTTATAGGCACTTTCCGGTATGGCCTTCAGGATCTTCTGCGAAGTTTGTTTTATGGACTCAAACTCTTCAATTTAACGTTAACGCCTGCCTTAATGGTAGCGTTCTTCCTTCTAGAATCGCTCACCCCTTTGTGGACCGTTTCCATTGGACTTAGAAATTTTCAGCGGCGAGTTTTTTTTTTGGCCCACCCTGTATACAGGGTGTCCCGTAAGTCGTGGTTGTAAATTTAATGGTATGCATATTCAATAGCAAGGAACAAAAAACTGCCTATGAACATAGGCCGAACAACGCACCGTTTCCGAGAAATGATGATGATACGTAAAGAAACTAAACCTCTTCCCCTTGCCATGTAAATGGTATGCCCTGTTCATGTAAACGGAAGGAAGTAGACTTGGCTAATTCATTGCCTGGACTGTGTTTATTAGAAAATGTGCCTCTTGCGATTCGCCAACAAATGTGGTTCATGCATGATGGTGCACCCGCTCATCAACTGGCTGTGCGGAATCACCTGACTGTCACCTTTCACCATCGGTGGATTAGTCGGGGTGGACCAAGTACATGGTCTCCTCGATCTCCGGACTTGAACCCATTGGACTTTTGCATCTGGGGCTATCTAAAAGAGCACGTGTATGCGCATCGAGTGGAGAACGCCTTTGAGAACACGCCTTTGAGAATGCTGGTTTTGCGAACGTTTTGCGTGCCTCTTTGAGGAGAAGAGCTGAAGCATGCTGCCGTGTTCCTGGTGGACATTTTGAGCATTTGCTATGAGTTCAAGCTATACGAGACACTATCAAAGGAGCATCTGTATGGGTTGTTGCTCCATTTGTCAAAAAAGTCATTCTTTCTCGGAAAGGGTGCGTTGTTCGACCTATGTTCATAGGGAGTTTTTTGTTCCTTGCTATTGAATATGCATACCATTAAATTTACGACCACGACTTACGGGACACCCTGTATATAAAGAAACTGGTTGACTGACTCATCAACGCACAGCAAAATAACTGAAGCCACCAACTCGAAACTCGGTGAGGTCATAGGACGGATAGCGTAGGGGCGTGCTAAGACGGGTTTTTTCGAAATCCGGACCCCCTGCCCACCTAGGGGGCAGAAAGGAATTGCACGTTCAGTCACTTGGCTCTGCCGCCAAGAAACGCACATCTTCGAAATTTTGCAGGAAGGTTTCTAGCTACCGTTCCAAAAAAAGTAGTTTCACTGATTTTCGATATTCCCTGATTTTAAGGGTCCGAAAACTGAAAAAAAAATCGACTTTTGGGGAGTTTCACAAAATTTTCTGATATTTTGATGCAACTTCGCGGGGAATAAAGATAAAGTAACGAAATTCGGAGGAAAGGTTCTCGGGGATATTTCCAAAAAACTAACTTCTGGTTTCTTCGATTTTCGCTTTGAGGGGCGCCAGGAGGGCCCGAAGATTGCCCCCCCCCCCCCGTTTTCTGTTTTTGCAGTCTAACTCCAATGCAGAGAGCTTCAAATATTGAGCACGAGGATGTAAAAGACGTATATAAAAAGGGAATATTCGTTGAATTTTGAAAATCAATTATTTGGGTTCCAAAAAAAATCCCAAAATAGGCCTAATTTTGACGTTCGTCTGGCAAAGTCACGTTCGACTTAGATATTTGAACAAATAATAGTGCACATAATTTGCAAAAAACTAATGTCTGCTTTTTTTTCATATTTTGCCCCTTTGCCCGCTTATGGCCCTCCGTAAAAATATGCGATTTCTCGCACTTTTTCCAGTACTTCTCGAGTAAAAATAGGTCTAGAATAATGAAATATGGTACGGTGATGGCAATTAACGAGATCAACTGTCTGCTTGGTTCATTTTTTAATTATCTGGATCCAATTTTCCGGTATTTTGTTTTCCGGATTTTTATCGGATTTTTTTTTTCATAAATTAACATACAAACTCGCATGTTGAAAGCTTAATTTTTACATTGGTCATAAAATATGGATTTTGTTATTTGATTTAAAATTTATTTTTAGGACTATTTTTCGATTTATTATGAAGTAGCTGATATACCCGGCGTTGCTCGGACTCTTTTTGATGAAATTTTGCAATTTCTGAATGTGAATATACATTATTCTCCACCTTTTTTTCTCCGGCTCTACGTCAAACTCACTCAGTTAAGGGCCGGTAATTGGAGAGGAGTGTAACAGAATACATATTTACATATTTATTTAACGTTAAGAAGAAAATACGGGAGTTCCCAACAGGGGCCAGTATGGTGTAGGACCGACGAGTTAGGTCCCTATGGGCACAATATAATATCAGTACAAAAATTACCAAATTACAGTTAGATGGGAGGGGTCTGCATGGCTGTTGGAGACGGTGGGAAGAGGAAAGCGTGGTTCAGAATAGTTTAGACTTTCGGATGAACGAGGATGGCGTATTCGAAAAGTCACTCTAGCAGACCTAATCAGAGTGACGGTCACACAATATCTCTCAGCATAAGCCCACCATAATGGTCTCCTGAAAACATGAATGCGATTCCGGGTTCTTTGGCGCGTCTGCCACCACGACGCCTCCAACAGTACATTGAATGACCCACTGGGCCCACCTCTTTCAACAATCGTTCACGGACATTGAATGTGCATCCTACGTCTAGAGCATCAATTTCATACTCGACCTCGTGTAACTCAACATGCTCTAAAGTATGTCCGTCAAATCCGTTGCTATGACGTTCATCAGACCTTTCCCCAATCGAGCATACATATGACTGGGCCCATCAATGGGGAAGTTGCATGAAATTTTTTTTAAAAAAGAAGGCCTGTTTTATATAGATTTCGGTACGCTGAATATGAAAATCGTCATTAAAAATATTAAAAAACTATCAAAATTAACTTTAAAAATGCAAAACCACGCCCTCAAACTAAAACGATGTATGACGTCACACGCCATTGAAATACACGCCTTTGTAGATCACCACTGCCACTGCGCATGCGCGGAAAGGGGATAGCTCCTAAATGACATCTTCGTCTGCGATACCGCTATTTCTTCGCTTATTTTAATGCATAATTAACCATCCAGTAACAAATTGATACTACACGAGTCAAACAGGTGGTTTAAAAGCTCCTCGAACTAATACAATCGATCATTTCAGGTATAATTTAAAAATTACAGCACCACATGAAGGCATAGCGCCGACGTTTCAATTGCCCCCCCCCCTTCCTCGACCTCCACAAGAAGAGATGAAAACGCAACTATCTATGATAAAATAATAGAGCTCACGAAATTTTGTTCGAAAAACGAGTCCTTCTATTATTTATTTTCATGTCTATATTTCTCCTTGTGGAATTCAGGATTATAGTCGATAATCACCGAAACAAAGATAAGATGTATACATCCATGGGTAAATAATACACTTGAACAGGTGATCGAAACCGGGCGAAATTTAAAGTTTAAAAAGTTCTGCTGAAGATTCAGACGAAAAAACTAATTGTATCCCATGTGCTTTTGTCCATTCCTTCTTCGGCTAACTCAAAATCGAAGAATAACATACGAGTACGAGGTCATGGAAATCAACGTTAATTTCGCACCAAGTATCGCTCCTCAGTACTTTCATCTATTTTTATTCCTTCTCTCGTGATGTTTTGGTGCCCTTATGAATGCTTTATTAAGTCTTATTATACTGGTGTTTGTATACATGGGAATGAAATATTAATTGTAAGCATACATGTTTATTACAGACAGATCATAGATATAGATGTTAGGCATCTGACATCTATCTCTATGCAGACAGATCATGAAAAGCAGCGAAAGAGATAGGCATGGTTTCCGGTTTCATGGCGCGTGACGTCGCATCACTCTTGAGCTATGACGTAGCGTTTTTAGAGGGTGTCAACTTTAATATTTTTTTTTTTTAAACTACGCACAATTAGAAAAAAAGAATACCCATACCGGTATATTAGTGATCTAAGCTATCAAAAAAAATTTAAAAAAATTTCATACAACTTCCCCATCGCCTACGGATCTCATCCAGTTACGACTACATGTGAAAGGAACGATATTCCTCAATATGATATTCGTCATCTGTATGATCAGGCTTGCATCGAAGTTAGTGGGAGTTATTAACGTTTCTAATGTTTCGATGCATAGAAATTGACACCTCTGTCTTCAATAAACAATGATCATAGCGTTGCTTAAATCATTTCGCAAGATTCTGAAATCAATAAAATCTCAGCAATGTGGCATCATCCCTTTTGCGTGTTCGTTTTTCTTTTCCCTTTATATATAATAGTCGTTATATTTGTTCCTCAACGTCCTTCATTGATTAAACTGCGTAATGTAACACAATGCCAAATTCTAATCAAATTCTACTATGTTAAAAAGCAGTTTCTTTTTAACCATTCTCTGGAATCGGATAAAGAATTCAAGGAAGCCTTCTTATGATACGTCAGTCATGTTCTGATAGAAAGAAATCCTTAGCCGTCTCGCCATGGGCGCAGCTAGGATTTATTTTACAGGAGGGGCGGAGGTGAGGGGCGAGCCAAATACATATGTGAGACAATTATTAGAAAAGTGCACCAAATGCCAGCTTCATTTTTGTGGATAATGCCAGTACTTCTATGTTTCTTATCCCCCTCCTCTTGGCTACGCCCATGCGTCTCATTAGCATTGAAATCCGCGCATATTTTAATGCACAGTGGTCGTGACAGATTGGTTTGCTGGGGGAAGAGGGGGTACTTGGCGATGAGCTAGAAATTTATCTTCTGTACCAGAAGAAGAATGATGAGCTAGAAATTTATCTATTCATGCCGTATTCATGATCTTGGTATAAATTTGTTGAACTCAGCCACCAAACTTAACGTTATTATACGGACGACAGAAAGGCAGACAGACTGACAAAGATGAATTATTATATGCTGAAAAGCATATATTGGTTTCGCTCTGTTTGTGTGTCTGTCTGTCTGTCCGTCCGTCCGTCCGTCTGTATGTCCGACGATTACTCGAGAACGCTTTAACTTTTTCAAATTCTTCTTTCGCTCTTCGATAGAGACACTTCCTGAGCTCACCTGATTAGTTTGTGATTGAAATCGGTCTAACAGTCACGTGACTATTGAGACCCAAACCCCACCATTAATTTTTTTTATTGGCAATATAAGGCATGTAATATGTCATTCGAACGGGAATGACGAGCACAAGACGAATATGACATTCTTTTCGATTTTCGAAATGCTACGTCCGAGAAAATGACCCCCAAAAAGTACTTCAATGACCCCTTATTACGAGCTTTAGCTAAAGCTATGTATAAGAATACAAGCTTAATCAATACCTTTATGTGCCCGGCCAGCCATCGTTTGCACGAAAACGTGAAAAATGGAAGAATTTAACTGCGATATATCAATGAGCTTGCACGAAGAACTTTTGATGAGCTCTCGTGGACCCCTTCAAGCACGTGCACTAATGTTAAGAATATAAACTTAGGGGGCATGTAATATATCAATCGAATCCTACTGACGAGTCATAAGTGAATACATTTGGCAGCTTGGAGCACGTGCCAGTTATGAAGATTTCTTGATGCACGTGCTCATTTCATTTTAAAATTCAGTGCTGTTAGGCCTATTGTTAAATGTGTTGATTAATGTTAGGGCGATTGTTAAAAATGGCTAATCAATGTTAGGCCTATTGTTAAAATGGCTAATTAATGTTACGCCTATAGTTAAAAATGGCTAATTAATGTTAGGCTTATAGTTAAAAATGGCTAATTAATGTTAGGCCTATTGTGAAAAATGGTTAATTTATGTTAGGCCTACAGTTAAAATGACTAAATAATGTTAGGCCTACAGTCAAAATGGCTAATTAATTTTAGGCCTATTGTTAAAAATGGCTAATTAATGTTAGGTCTATAGTCAAAGATGGCTAATTAATGTTAGGCCTATAGTCAAAAATGGCTAATTAATGTTAGGCCTACAGTTAAAATGACTATATAATGTTAGGCCTATTGTGAAAAATGGCTAATTAATGTTAGGCCTATTGTGAAAAATGGCTAATTAATGTTAGGCCTGTAGTTAAAAATGACTAATGTTAGGCCTATTGTTAAAAATGACTAATTAATGTTAGGCCTATTGTTAAAAATGGCTAATTAATGTTAGGCCTACAGTTAAAATGGCTAAATAATGTTAGGCCTATTGTGAAAAATGGCTAATTTATGTTAGTCCTATAGTTAAAAATGACTAATGTTAGGCCTATTGTTAAAAATGGCTAATTACTATTAGGCCTATTGTTAAAATGGCTTATTGAAGTTAGGCCTATATTTAAAAATGACGTGAATGCGTTTTGAATCAAAGGTATTTCCACTTTTTATTTAAACCAAGTGCAAGTAAACGTGAGATATTCAAATTTAAAATTATATATGCGTCACAGCTAAAGCTCCTTGGAATGCTTAAAAGATTTTTCCCGACAGTGCTTTGAAACAATGATTTTTCTCTCCTGATGTTTATGGTAACTTTGATCTAGCAGTAGAAAGAACATAGGCCCAGTAGTTTAAAGCATTTAACATTAGACGTGCGAGGATTTCATTTCTCATTTCGCGCGTGTTTGGAAAGATTCGTGTGAGTGCTGCAATCGAATACGTAAATTTATATGCAGTTTTCGCCATTGCTCTATATAAAAATATTACTGTATATAATACTAAACAACAAATTTTTATATTCTTCTTTTCAGCATATTTAAAAATCGTTTTACGAGTTATATTCTTGTTAATTAAAGAAATAAGAACTCGGAGATAATTAAGAAAGTTCACCAAAAACAGTGGATATAACCTAAAACTAAAAAGGAGAAAACACTTTTCCACAAGAATTACTTAATATACACTTGCATGTATGAATACACTTCGATGACTAGGCCATCAACTCAGTGTAATTAGGTTAGGTTAGGTTTTTAAGTTGAGGAACATAACCTGGTCATCGAAAGGTACATACGCGTATATTAAATAATTTTTATGGAAACGTGTTTTTTTTTTCCTTTTTATATTTAAACAGGAAATAAATTTATTTTTCTTTTCCGTTGTTCTATATAATAGGCGTCATGTCACCATATCCAGGTGAAAACAAAAGTACGTGAATTTGTTGAACATGTACCAGGCCCGATTGCGTGAGACCTCTCCCCATCATCGGAGTATTTTATTTCGAGGAGAAGCTCAATGTAGTGGGCTCTGATTGGTCCGAGAAAATTGCACGTACAGAGTGATCCAAAGGTTGCGCACATCGAATTAATAATAAAAACCAGACGACATTAAGTAATACTATTTGATATAGTATTTACACAACACATGTATATTTTTACAACATATGCTCAAAATATAAAAGTTTCAAAGTAGTCGATGAAACTTTTCAACAATTATACTATTTATAGAAAATCAAATTTGGATGTGTGCGACTTTTGGATCGCCCTGTATGCACGTAAAAAGGAGAGGGAAGGAAAAAGCGAGACCACCCATCATCCGTAATTAGGTAACTTGTAGGTAATTGCGTATTGGACTTCGGGGTGAGAAAGATGTTCTGCAGCAGAATCATCGAACGGGCCATAAAAAACAAATTTGAATCATCCATGGAAGTGCGACACCGCTAACGAAAGGAAAACGTCGCAACAAAATTCAATTTCCAAGTTTGAAAGATTTTTGTAGTATTCTGAAACTTTCTCATTAAAATAAAAAAAAAGAATATTAATTCCGGAAACAGGAAGCGCAAATAGGTAGCTATCTTTTTAAGTTTTCAGATCGAATGGTGAAACGGCGGTCACTGATCTTTAGGAATTCGAAAGAGAAAATGGACGTGCGTCGGCAGCGTGTTACCCGGACAGATAAAGGACGTTCTCCCGTCAAGGAGCCTTCCGTGGATCACCTGATCGAAAGATGACTGCTTGATCTGCCAGCATCTTCGCTGACCTATACAGAACACTTAAGTGACCCAAGTGACCAGTGGCCACCAGCTAAACCTGGATTTCTCGATAGAGCCGGTATTATATGCAAGATCTCGCACTGCATGCCGCGCTTGGCATCTTGCTCAGCGGCGATTAGAAATAATCCGTAATCATAGTGTTCCTTAACCTTATTCTCTTTTAGAGTCATTCAGTTTCTCCGTCTAATATTTGAATTCTGCGGTTTATTTCTTATTAGATGCCTCTGGTCTCATTCATCATTTCCACGGAAACCCTTCTTGATTTCAATGTATCCCCTATAAAGACAATGACTTCGAAAGAATTTTTCAGTTATTTATAATTATTCAAATTTGCAATTAATTTATTTTTGTGAATTTAATCATTTATACTTTCATTCAGGAACATGTTTTTCATTAAAACTACATCGTCTCCTTCCCCTTCTGTCACCATTTAATTCGCACTCTGCTATAATAATTTTATTAACTGACATTAGGTCAACATAAAAACCAAAAAATCAACTTTATTTCATTTTAGCTTTTATAATATATAACCCTGAATGCCGCGATAAGAATGGCATTACAACGGATCGCATAATCCCTCATCGTCATGTGGTGCTTTGAGAGGGCCATGGAGGATCACTAAAAAGTACCGTATAAAAGTAAGAGCGAATCTTACACAGTCCGAGCAAAGTCAAGAAACACCTGCAAAATTATGATCATTTTGATAATCGGTCGAAAGATTTTTTTTATGTGAGGTTTCGTTAAGATACATTCTTTTAGAAAACGATCGGTTCACTTTCTCGGCGTACGTCCATTTTTTTTTGTCAAAGACTGTGATTCTTAGAACATTTTTTCCTCCTAAACTGAAGAAGCTTTTAATTACTAGGATTATATTTTTAATGAGAGCTCTCCTTTAATTTACAAAAGTAGTTTCAAATCAGGTGATACAGCTTTTTTTTCCCCACAATTAAAGACCTTTCCAAATACGATGGCTGTTCAATAATGAATGAGACTGATTTTTTTTCTTCAAAAAGTATAAGCAGTAGCAATAATCTGTTTTAACGTTGAGAGAGATCGCCATGTGGCGCGCATGCCTGCACATGATCGAACATGTTTAGTTCCTCAGTACTGCGTGGAAGCAATTGAAATAAGTATCAGTTTCCGCCTACGACGCAGTATTGTACCATCAGATTTTGTTATCGTTCAAAAGAGTCCTGGATTTTTAGACGCTGTGATTACTGCTGATGAAAGCTGGCTTTACCATTATGACCCTGAAACAAAGCAACAATCCACCCAATGAAAGATACCTTCATCCCCAACGCCAAAAAAACAAGGTTTGTGAAATCGGCAGGTAATTTTATGGTCATTTCGTTTTTCGTCAATACCGGAATGGTGTACCAGCACGTTGTTCCACCCAAAACTACTGTAACAGGTGCTATTACGTCGGTGTTTTGCAAGCTCTTCAACAGCACATTCGCAGGAAACGTCCGCACCTCCATCACAACCTTGGCTTTTTTTGGCGTTGGGGTGTCTTCCACGGGGTGGATTGTTGCTTTTTTTAGGGTCATAATGGTAAAGCCAGCTTTCATCAGCTTTCATCACTGCGTCTACAAATCCGTGGCCTTTTTGAACGATAACAAAATCTCATTGCACATTACTGGTCCAAAGGCGGAAACTAACTGATACGTCTTTCAATTGCTGCCACTCAGTACTGAGGAACTAAACACGTTTGATCTTGTGCACGCATGCGGGCCACATGGCGGTCTTAGAAAGTTCCATCTGAAAACGTCACTTAAGCTTATTTCTGGCATCACGTTCTGTAAAGGTTTTAAAATATTCCACTTAATGTTACAGGATATGAGTGGTTAAATAAGATTAATTTTTAGCTCCGTATATTGATAACGGAACAAAAGGAAAGAGGCATGAACTTCACAAATCGATTATTTTTTCCAAACAGACTTTACATAGATCTTCAATTTTAGATTACCAGTACACTTAGAAAGGGTACACAATAAAATGGCAGGATTTTTTTACTATCATTTTTTTTAATCACTTGCTAAAAATAATACTACAAGTTAATAACTTATTCAAACCCCTCACAGTAAATTTCTGCGTGACAAAGCAACGAAATGGCGCGGAGTATACAAACTCGCACGAAATGGTGATGGCGAGCAGCACCACTGCTTATTTGTTTCATTTCAATCTTTTAGAAGGGAAATTGCTATGTTACTATCTTTAAATTTGTGAAATAAAATTGAAAACGAAGTAGATAAATGTATGACTTACATCTCCAGATATTTATTTACGCGTTTTAAACAATATTCTCACGAAAACCACGACATTAACGTGTTGCATATCGAACACATTTCACACTTCCCATTTCGTAGTAAAATGTTCTCTCTTTATACCGAAAACATTAATGTTTCCAATAAGCAAATTCCTGCTAAATTGTCGTTACAATATTCAGAGTTTATCGTGTAGAATTTGTCCAGATTTCCTGTGATAATTTTTTTTTATTGTTTCAAATACGAATCTTCCGACAATGTAACTATATAAAATTTAACTTGATTCAGTGAGAATTGTGAGCATCGTGAAGCATATGCGGTACTGCTTTCTTTACATAAAATGGCAATTGTAAGAAGCACGAAATGGTTGCTTGGAAATTTAAGACAGTTTACATAATCAACCCCAGTGAAATTTACTTTCATTAATAAAAAAATACCGTATATGAAGATACCAAATAGTCTATTTGAAGAAAAATAAATACATATAGAAATGCAAGTTTTATTTTTAATATGAATTAGAAGTATTCCATCAAGAAGGTTGTCTAGTTAAAATGGATTGAAATAAAAGACCCCTTGCAATTATCAATAGCAAAATTTTGATCGTCTTTTATTACTGCATACTGATATAAATATAATATAGGCCAACATTTGAATATTTTTTAGATTTTATAAATTTAAAACTTATTATTTTAATAAAGATTTATCAGCCACCATTTCATGATATTCCTATGCGCCATTTTATGTTCCATTAACGTGACTATACATTGTTTCATTATTTTGTTTAAAATATCAATAGGCAGAATATATCAATAGTTTGTTACATGGCTTAACTCACACGCATATTGCAGTTCATTGATTTTAAGACTGAAGCGGTAAATAGAAGATCTATCTATGAAGTCAGAATAAACAGGTTTTTTTGTTTTTTTTACCTTTTTATATAATAATATGTTTTGGGAATAAAAGGACATGTTTTATATTAAAAAAAAAACTATATTAGAATCTCTAAGAATAAAATAAACATTATTAGAATCTTTAAAATCATATTAACAGAAATTACTGGATTTCCTTTCCAAATAAATGAATATTTTTATTTTTTTCAACGAGAAGGATGTACAGTTCAGCTCATTCATCTATACTGCAAATAGAATGAGGGTATTAGTGTACATAATCATCTTAAAGCTGAAACATAAAATAGCGACTTTTGACCAGCGTTTTTTAAGACAAGAAGAGAAAAAAACTAAAATAGGATTAATTTTTTTAAATAGGACAGATACAAAGGCTTCAATTCCCTGCCTGCCTCTAAGAGTTGTAAATTCAGCGGTACTCGAAAGTTTGGAAATCTAGTCTATAGGTGTTCAGGGCTAGGACTTTTTACAAAATATTAAATGACTACAAATGATACTAATGAGTTCGCAAGCAAAATATTTCACATATGTAAATCTATTAAAAACGTTTTTTGAAAGACGGACAGAGCAAAAGAAATCGATTGAATGTTTCAATCTGATAAACTAATGGAATAATCCTTAATCTTTATATCTTTTATTTATACAATAAATTCACTAATAAGCTACTGTTTAAAACGAAAGAAAATTTAGAGTTTTCAACTAAAAATCACTCGTTGCAAATACTACTCCCACTTGAAAAAAGACACACAAAATGGCGCATATTACACTAAAGTGCACGAAATGGTGTCTAGGTTAATGGCTCCCCATTTGCGTTGTTCGAAATATGTAGAAGAAAAAATGTTTCGATTTTTACACTTGCAAGAAAATTTTATAATGGTTGAGAAATCGCTGAATTTATTTTTTTTATTTATCAAATTACTCCATGCAATGTCCTTACAAATAACACGGCATTTACGTGTAGTAGATAATGCACAAATATTTAGTATCCTACTAAACAGTATATATATTTTGATAATACGGAATTTTGAAATATACGTTCTAATATTTAAATTGTATTGTAGTAATATTTCATAGTTAACTAGAATTATGATTAAACTCTTCATGACATAAACTGTATTTTAATAATTAGCATCAATCTTTCAAATACGCGAACAATTTTTGTATGTGATTCAGTTCGATTCGTGAATTGCGTGAAAAGGATATATACACGCTCACTAATGGGTTTTCTTTACACGAAATTCATCTGAACACAAAATGGCAATGGAGTAAGCACGAAATGGCCGCTTTGAAGTCTGATATGGTTTTCAGCATTCGTCTAGTAGATATCATTTAACAAAATACTGTATGAATCTGTACAGAGAATTTAATAAAATCATTTGAAAAATATATACACCGAAGTTTTATTTTTAAAATTTCACATTTCAAGGACTACATCTCTTAAAAGAAAACAGCCAATCACTGCTCAAGAAGACATTTACCGCACTTCTAATGCATTTTTCTTTTAGTGTCTCATGACAATAGAAACGACAGGTATGGATGTTTTTTGATGGTTCTTTTTTATGATATTTTCTTCAAAAACGCCTGTCTTTCATTTTATTGAAGTTTATGATAATAAAAGTTTATTCAAATGTCGTGTAATAATTTTAATTGTAACTTTAAAACTTCCATTTCGAACTGGTGAATTCTTTAATTTTATCAATCTGATAGCGTATCTAATTCACAGTTCCATCTGCTAGTGCACATATCATCAAATTATGAGTTGGAATTAGGGTATTAGTGTACCAACAACTTGCTTAATATTTATAGTTAGTTTGGTAAGAATCGCCTTTGTTTCCAATTGAATTACTAATTTTAGTTTTACATACAGAATCAGTACACATCTAATAACTGAAATTAGAAAACGATGGGACCTTCTTTTATCTTTAGACGGAATATTCATAGAATATTATTTACAAGTGAATGTACAAGTATCAAAATGCATAATTTTGTCTACGTGGATTTATGTTGCCAATTATTGTTTTTTTAATGTATGCATTCTTAATTAGATTCGTGGGAAGGTATGGCGAGTTTTCCTGTACATAAACATCTATAATATAAATAAGTTTAGTGTAAAATCGAATGTTACTTTAATTGATTGTATATTAGCTGTAATTCTGAACTAGGCTGTATTTGTTAACTTGATTCAATCATTCGTATTTTATATTATATGAATAATTAAGTACGAGGTACGTCCAGAAAATAAGTTCCGTTAAGTAGTACAAAAAAAAAACCCAACATAAATACACATCCAGAAAAATTTTTTTATAAAAAAAACTCCATACTTTGAACTATTTTACTTCATAGTTCAAGGTATGGAGTAATTTCTGTATGGATTTTCTGTGTTTTTATGAAACATGGAGTAAATATTTTAGTAACTATTTTTATGCAATACAGTAAACAGCTGAGCGTAATTGGAGTTAAATATCAGCTGTAAATCAGGGCTGCCAAATTCAGGAAGTCAAATTATGTGAAAATTCCCTCTTGTTCACATAAATTTGAACACAGCTATAGTTCCCACCATTTTGAAGGCACTTATAGCGCAGAAAGTGTTTTTGTACCTGTCTTTATAAAGTGTTTTTGTCAAATACGTAGTGACATCTTTTACCCCGCGTTGTTGTTCAACTTCTGGTCTCTAAGGAACGACTTCAGGTGCAAAAAGAGATGATAGTCGCTAGGTAAAAACGGTCAGAAGTTCAATAAAGATGACTGGGTAAAATAAGCTGTTTCTATGTTGTTGACATCAAAGGCAGCAACTCTTATGAAGACGGATACAAAACCTCTTTCCCTGCTATAATAAATGCCTTCAAAATAGTGGAACTTTCAGGGAAAATAGTTCAAGTATGGAGGTATTTTTGTAATAAATTTTTTTCTGTGTGTGTACTTGCTTTTATTTGTACTACCAACCGAAACTTACTTTTTGGTAGTAAAAAAATCATCGTAAATGGTACCTTTTCCTTAATGTTTACTTTTAAAATTTATATTCTGTATAACTATGGGTTCATTAGTTAGACATGTAAAAATCTTTTCCCAAAGGAATTTGTTTTTCTTATTCATAATAACGAAAGAAAATATCATTAATTGTCTAAATATTCACTTAAATAAAATGTCTAATTCTTCTGATGATATTTAATGCCTAAATTTCCATTTTAAAAATTATCTAAGAAATGAGAAGAGGTGACATTTAATCATTTTATTTCTCATAAGAATGACGCTCGCTGATATCCTGCTTATTTTGAAATGTTTCGTAAGTCGAAGTAATAACTGTTCAGACATTCCGTTTGGACAAAAAGCACCGCCCGGGTTTCACTGCAGAACACACATCTCAACAATGCCAAGATACAGGGCGATTCATTTAACTTCAGACTGCGTAATATCTCAGAAGATATGCGTCGTGCGAAAAATTCCGAAATAAAAAGTTAATATTTTAGTTAAAATTATCCAGGGAAAACTATGAAATTTCAAACTTGTTTTTCGATTGGTGATGGACTGAGGTGTAATCGGCAAAAATAGGTTAACTATAATTCTAATAACCTTTATTCGTTTACAAAAGGGGCCTGATTCGTTTCATTCCCGGATGAATCTCCGATTAAAAAAATACTACTGCTTTGTCTAGATGATGGATGGGGCTGCATTTGGCGTAAGTTTAATGCACTATTTAAGGAGAATACTTTACGTAAATTAAATTTCGTTGTTTTTTTTTTTTCAATGGGATGCCTTAATTTCCTAAATAGAGTTCGTGCGGTGTTATTATGGTTGAGAATGTGTGAAGCGTCAGAACCTAATAGCAGCGATTGTGTCTAACTTAGTCGAGTTTAAGTTTAACGAATTTTCAACAATTTATAGCGCCATCTATCACGAATCGAAAAGAATGTTTCAAATATTCAATGTAAAATTGGTTTTTCCGTTGGATATTTCAAAGTTGCCCTCAGACCCATCCACGAGGGTGGAGTGGAGGGCCTAATTTTAGCGTTAATGAATGGCCTCCCTCGAAAATATCTTTGTATTTTGGACATTTTTTCGCACGATGCATTCTTTCCGAGACATTTCGACGTCTAAAGTTAAATGAATTAACCTGTATTCTTTGCATTGAAGCTACTGGCCTTGAAAGTCGCTCATTAATTTTAGTTGCGAGTTTAATCGAATATAAATATACCGTTGCTTTATGAAGATCCTATTTTTGATAATTTTCGTGTAAATCATTTCCTAGAAGTGATTTCTGTATTTTATGGAGGGATGTGGATTAGATATTATTAACGAAAATAAAAAAAGACGTTCGAAATGGAATAGTATGATCCAAGTTCTGGATCACATATTATTAATAAACTTTCGTAATCGTGACGTTTAAGTGAATAAAATTTTATTAAATTTCAAACACATCAAAGAACATCCATCCTTGTGGTTTATACTGTTATGAAACACTACCCTGGAATGGTGGACTGATAAAGAAGAAATAAGAGCAAGTATAGGCGTCTGTTTATTTCTTATGTTTCATTATATTCCTGTGTTTGTAACAAACATTCTCTTTCATAAACAAACTCGAGATTTTAACTAAGGATTTGCATTTATACATATCTGAAAGTACTACTGAAATAATTAATTTTGGAAGATAATTAAGAAAAACACTGGCTTTAGGATTACTTTAGTTTTAACCTTGAATTTAGGTTGTTTTTTTTTACAGGTATCGTTCGGTTATTTATATGCAGTGATGATTTTACATTAAGAAGCATGTTAGAGAAGTGGGTAGTTCTTCCGGAATATTATGCATGGGATTGAATATCGATTATTTCTGAGAATTTTTTACCATGTAATCATCTTTTCAAGTAATATTGTTGATACAGACGCGTCATTTCTTAATAAAATTAATTAAGAGAATTAAAATGACCAAAATTTTTGTTGAAAAGTTTGAGATCACATACACATTAAGAAAATAACTTGACAACTGAAGAGGGATCAGAATCTAGAAATCAAAAATGATAGATGTAGTTTCATGCACGAGACGCTAAACGCCTCGGTACTTTATAAAATGCCTATCCTAGTTCAATTTGAGCATTAGATTCTTTTTTTGTTGTTAAAATGTGATTTTTTTTTTAATGTACGCAGATGTATATCATTCCACCATTTCATCTAATGATTTTTAAATTAGGAACGAAAACTACTTAATGATCTCCAGGTGAGTACTTGTGATGAGAGGTGGTGGGGGGGGGGGGGGTGCAAAAGGCTTAAAGTTATCACTTATCACTCCAAAGTTGTAAAATTACTCAATCTGAAAAATTGTCTATTATTCTTTCGCATTTCTATTCGGATTATTGGAAAAAACGTGTATGCAAATGAAAGGTATTTTAATTTACTTAAAGTGTATTAGAATAATCTTTACTAATTATACACAGTGCAAATTGCCGTCGGACAGAGATGAATGTTTGCCACAAAACACTGATTGATTTCAAAATGTAATAACTAAGAAATAGTTTTCTTTAAAATGATTGTAAGGAGAAATTAGGAAAAAACCGTAAACTCTCATGAAGAGTTATTTATATTTTAGACTTAATAATGATGTTACTTGAAGAATAAAAAATTCTAATATCTATCAAAGGTTAACTTCGGGAACTATTCCAAGTATAATGCTGATTATTTGCGGGAACAACACAAACACAAACATCCATGCCTACGTCGGGATTCGAACCCACGGTCAGGCGGACTCGAGAACTAGAAAGCCTACGCCCTAGCCCTCTCGACCACCTGGCCGGCGTTTAAGAAGTGGGAAGTTTTTCCGGAATATTATGCACGGGATAGAATATCGATTATTTTTTACCATGTAATCATCATTTCAAATAATATTGTTGATACCAGAAACGTCATTTCTTAATGATGTTTTTTTTTTATTAGAATGCAATATAGAGAATTACATACAAAATAATTTTTTAGATCACATACACAATAAGAAAATAACTTTACAATTAAAGACGGATCAGACTCTGGAAATCATATATGCTAGATGTAGAATTATCCCCGAGAAGATGGTGTGCATGCTAAAAGCGTCAGCACTTACGTAATTAAATGCCTATCCTAGTTCAATTTCTTTGGAACATTTGATTCTTTTTCTATTGTTAAAAGATGATTTTTAATGTACGCAGATTTATATCATTCCACCATTTCTTCTAATGATTTTTAAAATAGGAACGAAAACTGCTTAACGATCTCCAGAAGAGTACATGTGATGTGGGGTGAGGGGAGGGGGGTGCTAAAGGCATTTTAGTTTCTGTCAAACAGCTGTAACTTTTTCAAAATAGTCATTGCTTCAGGCAGGATACAGAATATACGAGTTTGTTTTCAGAGAAAGAAGTTAAGTGACTATAGAAGAGAATTTTTAAAATTGATTCTAATTTTCTATTATTTTCTTTCGCATTTTTTATTCGGAGTTTTGGAAAAAACATCTATGGAAATTAAAGTATTTTAATTTATTTAAAGTGTTTAGGATAATCTTTAATAATTATAAACGGTGCAAATTGTTGTCGTACAGAGATGAATGTTTGCACAAAACACTGATTGATTTCAAAATGAAATAACTAAGAATCCTTATAAAGAGAAATTAGAAGAAATCGTAAACTCGAAGAAGAGTTAATTATATTTTAGAGTTAATATTGTTAATTGAAGAATAATAAAATTCTAATATCTGTCAAAAGCTATCTTCGGGAACTATTCTTCGGTTTATTCCTGATTCAACCCAAATACTATGCCGATTATTTATACTAAGGATTCCTTAAACTGTGGGCCAATCTCGTCCGGACTAAAGGAGATGTCGAACCATCCGCTCACTGAAAATCGGTATTGTATATGTATCAAGTAATCAATAAGGAACGTCCTTTCCTCTTGGTATTTTAAACAATGTTGAATATTCACCAAATAGGAATGTTGAGTCTTCTTTTTGTTTTGACCTAAGGGGAATTTAAAAAAAAAATTATATAAATATAAAATTTAGACCAGAGATTAGGAATAATCCGAAAAAAATTAATTTATATAATTAATAGAAAATGGCAAACACGAGAGAGTGTAATAAGTGATTAGATTATAGGTCAATTGCTCCCTGGACAACCGGCGCCGCGGGAGGGGTTGGGCGCCGCGCCCAGCCCAAACTGCCCAAAACAAGTGCTCTAACTTCATAATAATATTTTAGGAACTAAATTTTGATTTTATTTCTAATATTTTACATTTTAATTTAAGATTCCAAGCTTTTCAATGTAAAACTTACATGTTTTTTTTATAAAATCTAAACACTATCATGTATGATAATAGAAAGATTCAATGATGGGAGAAAACCTCTAATCCACAAGGAGGAAAAAAAAAAGGAAGTAAATACGTATCCGTTATTTTCTTTGTTACCGACTTCAAAAAAGGAGGTTCTCTGTTTGACCCGTATATATCCGTATGTTCGCGATTTTCTCAGAAATACTGATCCGATTTGGATGGGGTTTTCGCTATTCGATTGAATATTTTTCTGGGAAAGTGTTTGACCCATAAGTCGGTTCATTTTTGTTAAAGTTCTTCTTTTCCCTCCTTGAGAATTAGAGTTTTTCACCTTATAATACTCATATGAAAACTTCAGTTATGGAATTCTCAACTAATATAAGAAAATGGCATGTGGCAAAACGGCATGCCACTGGGTTCGATACATTTGAACGTTCGAGAATTTGTGGCATCAATTGGATCAGGAGGAGGAGCGTCGTTTAAACAATATTAAATGAAAGGACAATAATGGTAGGACAATAATTGTTTCTATATGGGAGGGCAATAATTACGTCGTGTGATTACATGCATCAATCTAAGCAAAAGGTATCTTATCGAAAATTTCTGAAACTCAAAATTTTGATAAAAATTGCTGCCGACCGGAATGGAAGTCGTAATTTAAGCAAAAGGAGGCGTTACTCGCTATTAACTAGGAGTGACTAATTTTTTTATCCGGTAAGCTTATCTTTCTTCTTTAATTAACAAACGTTCATCTACGCAGTGGATCAGAAATCTCGATGCGCTTGAGAACATATACAGCGTCCCAACAGTCAAGGCCGCCGCTTCAAATTGTACATCTAACTATTAAAATAATGGTGAACCAATATAAGACTTAACATAGTTAAAATTGACGGTCTTAGGGCAAGAAGGACCTAACACACAAAGAATTTTTTGAGAAAAGTAAAGATATATTTTTTAAAAAAAAATCTGTAATTCTGTATGGTTAATGTTTAACTTGACTGTGACTACAGTTTACTTGTGCAATTGTTTCTGAAACATACTGTAAATGGATTGCACAAGCAGTAATTATTACATTTAATAAGAACTTCTTCATGTAAGTTACGTCCAGATTGACCCGAGCCCTTCAATTAATATCATCAGCTTATACAAGGGTGTCCAAAAAGTCTGGTAACATGGCAGATATCTCAAAGCTGTCAGGTAGACGAGATCTGATGAGTGTGGTATATAGGTAATAGGGGGTGGGGAATTCATAGCCGCACTCAAATTTGACTTTGATCCCCAAATTTAAGGTCATCCATTTCGTAACTCTAAAACTATTAAAGACAGAGACAAATTTCCAATTGCTACCGTGTAGAGCAACACCACATTAGTCTAAAAACAATTTTTAATCACACCCAACCCCTTGAAAGATTTTGAGAAAATGGGCGAGAAAGAGTCACTAAAGTGTGTGTTTCCCCTTCCCAACGGTGTGCTTCACTACAATATCATGTGTGTTAGTGGAACAGAAATCTCAATGGGCTTGAGAACATATACAGCGTCCCAATAGTCAAGACCGCCGCTTTAAATTTTATATCTAACTCTTAAAATAATGGTGGACCAATTACACTTATAACATAGTTAAAATTGAATGTCATTAGATTATACAGGGTGTCCAAAAAGTCTGGTAGCATGGCAGATGTCTCAAAGGTGCCAACTAGGCGAGATCTAATGAGTGTGGTTTATAGGTAATAGGGGGATGGGGAATTCATTGCCGCACTCAAATTTGACCTTGATCCCAAAATTTAAGGTCATCCATTTGCTAATTCGAAAACTATTAAAGATAGAGAAAAATTTCCAATTGCTACCCTGTAGCGCAACACCACATTAGATCTAAAACCAATTTTTAATCACACACTTCCCCTTGAAAGATTTTGAGAAAGAGTCACTCAAGGAGAGAAAATTCTCAACGGTGTGCTTCACTATAATTCAAATGTGTAAGAAACTTCATCCAACCTGGCCAGCTCAAGCTGACCTTGAGCGACGCTTTCTCGCCCATTTTCTCAAAGACTTTCAAGAGGAAGGCTGTGATTAAATTTTTTTTTAGACAAATGTGATGTTGCTCTACAGGGTAGCAATTGGAAACTTTCTCTACCTTTAATAGTTTTCGAGTTAGCAAATGGATGACCTTAAATTTGGGAGTCAATGTCAAATTTGAGTGCGGAAATGAATCCCCCCCCCCTATTACCTATAAACCACACTCATCAGATCTCGCCTACCTGGCAGCTTCGAGATATTTGCCATGTTACCACACTTTTTGGACGCCCTGTATAATTAACTTTTCGGTATTTGTTAAAAGTTGACACTATATTTTTATTGACCCCCATACAGATAAGCTTCAGTCTTAATAAATGTAAGAAGCATAAAACACATTAAAAATATGCATTGAATAATCATTTGAAACCTAGATGCTCACTGGTGGTGAACTAATGCTGCCAGAAACTGTGAATGAAAAATCCTTTAAATAGAATGAAACCACTTTTCAAGGAAATTTCAATTGTGTGGAAAAGTGCTTTCATTCTTTTATAAATAAATGTCAAGATAGTTTTCGGTTTTTATGGTTCATTTAACCAGTGGAGCGAGTACATACCTTGAGATAAAGAACAGACCATCTATCTCTATCTCCAAAAAGTACTACTGGGTCAACGCCATATGATTGGAAAACATTGTAATGGGATTCGTCGCTCTACATCGGCCCGTTCCAGATTTGCATTGACTTTCTTGGAAGTTGTTCGACTGTTTGGGTGTCTGCACATTCAATTGTTTCATAAATAGCAGCTACCAATAAACTGTGGACGTTTTTTATCTGTGGTTTTTATGTAAAGCATGTAAATACAAGAGTGTCTGGTTTCATATGACCATTCAGTGCATCCAGGAGGATTGTTTTCCTCATCAATAAATACCGGGGATTGTTCAATAAAACACAAAATATTGGTTCTCATCCAAAATTTATTTTATCGCCTTCAATCTAGTCGCCGAAACTCTTCTTGTAGGCACTTTCCTGTATGGCCTTCAGGATCTTCTGCGAAGTTTATTTTATGAACTCAAACGTCTTCCAAGAAGTGGTAATTTCGACTATTTGCGGTTTGACTATACATTTCGGAGATCTGTCTACATCATCAGTGAGAAACAAAAAATGAAAATAAAGATTAAACCCAGAACCCTTTAATACAAGAAGTCACTGGTTTTTTTCCGCTTTTAAAAATCAGTTCCTGTAAATCTAACAAGGAGAATCTGAATCACCGAGTTTGATGATAAAAAATTGTACGAGCAGCTTTCGCCTAATTAACTACCCCCAATGCAAAGCCATTCGGCGGGCTTTTCAAAATTTTCCGAGAAAAAAAAACTTCAAAAAACTTTTAACATTTAGGAAGAAAGGAAGAGTTAAAAAAATACGACTTAGACGGAATTTGAACCCATACCTGCAAAATGAAAGTCCATCATCTTACCGCTGTACCAGTACAACCTATTAGAGAAATCTACTCTACAATTCGAGTACAGTGTATATATAAATTGCACACATTGGCAATAAATTTTATAATTTTTTTCTCGGAAAATTTTGAATGGTTATGGATGGGTATTTAGTTGCGTGCTTGTAGAATTTTTCTAATCAAATTCGGTGACTCCTGGAGTCTCCATTTAAGAGGAAAAGATTGCAGATAGAGTATTTGACAGTTTTTCAAAAAATACAGAAAAAGGTATTTGACAATAATAAAACTCCGAACAGTTAAGGTGATACAACTGTTCTCTGTCGGCCAAATTATGAAGTTACAGAATGCAGTTTTGATGCCTGTTCAAGTAACGTTTCTCCAACTCAATTATACTGACAACTCGAAAACGGAGATTTTTGAGTTGTCTCTTTCAAAAGAGTGCAACTTTTTGAAACTTTTTGAAACTTTTTCAAACTTTTTCAAACTTTTTGAAGCAAGGGTGCGATATTCTTTATATTCTTTTTATTAAATATTGCTTTAATCTTAATCGATTAGTTCTGTATATCTCCAAATTATATTTATAGGGAATATACAAATGATTAAAAATATATACTCCTTTTAATGGAAAATAGAATAACATAAAATGAAATAATAAAATCTAAATAAAAGTCACCAAATGTGGAGAATTCAAATGAGGTGGAAGCCTTATGGAGACTGATGTGGACAAAAAAACACAGGTAAAGAGAAGGTTTTGTAGAGTAACAGTCACAGTAGAAACACAGAAAGATACACAAGAACAGACGACGCACATAAAAGTTGGAGAAAATCTGGTGATGAGGGTCCGATGATGAGAAGCACAGTTGAAAATCAAATTATTAAAAGTTGATGAAATTTAAAAATCGAATAAAAAATAAACGTTTTCGAGATCATTTAGCTCTTCTTCAGTTTATCAATAAATTTTTGAAATAAAATTTCAGTTAAAAAACATAATAATTAAAATTGAACACAATGAGTGTTAATTAAAAGTGAAGAGGTATTGTTGGTTGTTGGATTGTTGTGAACAGGAGAGTATGTTGGATTGTTGAGAGCAGGGAAATGTTATAGTCTGGGTTATGTATTGTAATTTTTTTAATAGTAATTTCTATTTATTATTAATTTCTATCGATAGTTTGGCCAAATTGTTTTCATTCGAAATAATGTTAATGGTTTCTTTTATTAGTCTTTTTTTTGTAATTTGTTTCTTTACCAATGATTTTGACTTTGTTCCAATCTGGATTATGATTTTGGCTAATACAATGATTAACAACTAAATGATTATTATATTTAAGGTGTTTAGGCAGGGCCAGATGATATAGCAGGGGGGGGGGGGTTATGTAGCAAAATACATAATTTAACCGTTTGTAGCTTTGTAGCTTGAGTTAGTTTATTTTATGTTATTCAAAATTTTCATTATAGACATATTATTAGTAAAATATTGTCTGAAGTATATGTAATAAATAATTTTGCAATTTTTCTAGTTTCCTGAACGAACAGGAAAAGGAGAAAGCAGGTTTTGAAAATTAGCACTTCATATTATCCAAATTTAAATATTATTCACACGTTTTTAATATCTCTAATGTAATATTATCTCTAATATAAAAATATGCGTGTAATGTAATATTTACAAGTTTTTAATGTATGCAGATGATAATTTTTTTTACTAATGATTGTAGGTCCGATGCGAAACTGCTTCAACATGCGCTTGATAATATTTTTTACTGGTCGCTTCAAAATTGTTTAGATTTCAATCCTAAAAAATCATTTTTTGTTTTGTTGTCAAGAAAAACCGTTAATTTGGTTAGTAGTTACGTCTTGGGTAAGGTTCTGCTAAAGAGAAAATATTGTGTGAATGATCTCGGGATCACCTTCCAATACAATCTATCATTTAAGGAGTACTTAAGACAATTAATATGCGAGAATCGGAATAATTAGGAGATATAGTAAATTCTTTAAAGAATTAGACAATTTTTTAAATTTATATAAATCCATTTAATGGACTCCATTATTGACCCAAAAATACCTACTGCGCTGTTATCTGGTTCGCCGGAGTTTCCCAAGACTTTTTGTTTTTACAGTCTAAAGTCTTTGTATTTTTTAAGGTTTCTTCATATAAGTTTTGAATTTTAATTCCAGTCGGTATTCCAAAGCAAATTTAGAAAATTGTTTTAATTTATCACAGATTTTTGAGACATGTCTAATGAACACGTTTAAAAAGATTTTTCATGGGTTGGTTTTACTTTCTTTAAAATTTCGACCTCCAGATTTTCACTGATCTCACGTTTTAGGGTCCTTAGATTACGAAAAAGTGATTTCTGGAAAATATCTGTGTGCGTGTGTGTGTCTGTGTCCACGATAGCGTCCAAACGGCTAAAGCTATCGAGACCAAACTTTAAACTTAAGATTCTTATCTTCCTCCGGAGGTCTGATTAGTTTTCCAGTGGAATCGGTGAACCGAAAGTATCAGTTTACTCCAGCGCCAAAATATAAATTTTGAAATATCTCGTTAAACATTGCATTTATGAAAATTTTGAAGGGACTAAAAAGTGTTCCAATTTCAGTTTTAAACAACTTTTGTTAAGAAAATTTTTCAAAAATCCAACCGGAAGTGCCAGTTTTACTCTTGTCAAAATCCAGTGTTTTGCTAAAATAGGCGAAAGAAAATGGTGTAGGAAAATTTGGAATCTATACCAAAGTGTTTAGAAGCTAATTTGAAGTAACTTTTATTCATAAAATTTCTACCAGAAGTAGCCATTTTAGACAGTTGTTTAATTTTTTTTGTATTTGGACCTTACATTTATGTATAAGAAAGTCGGGTGGTGACCACACCTCATTTTTTTCATCTAGAATTCTCGAAAGGATTATCATCCGTGTATCCGGATCAAATAGAAGTTATGAAACGATCATTACAACTGAAAGATGGTATACTCAGATAGCAAGGCATTATCCAGCATGTAAATTAATAAATTGATAAAAGCAATATGTTATTAGCGCTAATTCTGATATGTTTAATGTTAAGTGTAAACCACTTTTTTGATAATCTTTTTCTCTTTTTTTTTTCTTCTTATCTATAATTTTTTGTTTGCCATTATTTTTTTTTCTTTATGAATAAATTGAGCTCTGCCCTTTTCTTATTGTCAGTCTTTCACTAGTTCTAATTTACTTCAGATTTTCCGTATTCAGAAATGGTTCACGAGTCTTCTTAAAGCTTCTAAATCAGCTTCCGTCTCTGATTTACTTAACCCCAATGGTGTCGTTAATATTTATCAACTATATGTTCTACAACTATCTTTATTTGTTTACAAAATTTTCAATAATTTTTTAACCCTTACGTCCCTCCTTTCAATCTCTCGTCACTGCGATTACAATGCCCATTTTACTCGCTATAATCAGTCAATAAGAACCCCCTCTGACCGACGGAATTATCAACGCCGATGTGTCTGCATTGCTGGTCTCAGGTGGTGGTCCGTACTTCCCGAAACCATCCGTTCCTCCATGTCCACGGTTAATTTCAAAACAGAATCTAAAAGTTTTTCTTTTTACTAATCACATTGCAATCTAATCTTATTAACCGATTTTGTTTTTAACAGTCGTTAGTCTGGTATTTTTTTATTTTATGTTTTCCCGGCCTGAGACGTACCTCCTCAGCTCCGGTCATAATTGTACCTTTACTAGCAAATAAAATAAAATAAAATAAATAAATAAATAAATAAATAAATGTTTATGGAGGGGGTGGACGTATGTTACGGCGTTGGATGAACGAGGATGGCGTATTCGAAGGGCCACTCTAGCAGACCAAACAGTCTCGTCCACTCAAATCAGAGTGACAGTCACACAGTAGGTCAGCTCGAGCCATCCACAATAGTCTCCTGGAAGCTTGAAAGCGGTTGTGGGTTCTTTGGCGGGTCTGCCACCACGACGCCTCCAACGTTGACGAGAGCGAGCTCCAACGTTGACGAGAGGAATGACACACTGGGGCCCACCCCTTTCAACAGTCGCTCACGTCCGGTGCTTGTGGACGGGAATTGAATGCTGCGTCTGTAATGGATCTCGTGTAACTCAACATGCTCTACAGTATGTCCTCAACTTCCGTTGCCATAACGCTCACCAGACCTTGAGCATACGTATGACTGGGCCTATCAATCGCCTACGGCTCTCGTCCAGTTACGCCTACATTTGGAACGAGCGTGGAACGGTATTCCTCAATATGATATTCATCTTCTGTATGATCAGGCTTGCAGTATTCTAATGTTTCGATGCAGTGTATAACTCCCTCTATCTTCAATAAACAATGTTATACGAGGTTATACAATGACCATAGTGTTGCTAAATCCGCAGGATTCTGAAATCAATAAAATCACAGCAATGTGGCCTCATCCCTTCTGGGTGTTCGTTTTTCTTTTGTCAGGGATTCTGTTTAAAAACTGACATACAGTTGTTTTCGTGTACCTGCAGCGCCATTTAGTGGTCAGATATGGAACTATTCTGATATTAAAATTCTTCATGCTGAATCAAAACTCGCACTTTTTGTAAACTGCATCAGATTACTGGACTTACTTTGCGATTTATTGCGTTTTCATTTTCTCTGTTACGTTATGATCACCTGGTACTTGAAAATGATTGGATAATATTTGCTGGAGTTGCAGAAAACGAAACACAAAATTAGTAAACTAATAAAGATAACGACTATAGACGCATGCTTTTCCCACCGTCACAAGTTGTGACCACATTTAATGCTGAGCTAGGGGGGGGGGGG
>JAHWFO010098272.1:3559510-3581549 GCA_023313115.1 Rhysida immarginata | reverse complement strand
ACATGACGATGATCTACCCTCTGTACCAGAAGAAGAATGATGATCTAGAAATTTGTCTATTCATGCCCTATGTGACCGGATCTTGGTATAAATTATTTAAAATCAGCCACCAATTTTAATGTTATTATACGGATGACAGAAACGCAGACAGATTGACAAAGATTAATTAATAATTAAAGAAAGAAATACTTATTAAGAACCCGGAGACAGTTAAGAAGGTTCACCAGAAACTGTGGATATAATAAACTAAAAAGGAGAATTAATTATTCAAAAAACGTCCATTTTACAATACCATGTTTTATTCAATTTGAATTAGTCGACTTACGTCCTTTCGGACATCTTCAGATTCGTTACAACTGATTTTTTAAATTTCTTACAATATAAATATTTTAATTTTGAACAATATTTATCTATTCATTGTTAATGCTTTTTCCGGTTATATTGTTTTCTTTTGAGATTCAATTATAGTTTTTGAAATTTAAAAAATCAGTTGTAACGAATCTGAAGATGTCCGAAAGGACGTAAGTCGACTAATTCAAATTAAATAAAACATGATATTGTAAAATGGATGTTTTTTAAATAATTAACTACATACAATACAACGTGAGATATAAAATGAATTTAAAAAGAAGATTCTTTTCCATAAGAATTACTTAATATACACGAACGTGTATGTATGAATTCGATGACCAGACCATCATTTCCGTGTAAATAGGTTAGGTTCAATATTTTAAGTTTAGGAACATGACCTGGTCATCGAAAGGTACATACATGTATATTAAATAATTTTTATGGAAACGTGTTTTTTTCCTTTTTACATTTAAGCAGGAAATAATTTTTTTTTCTTTTCCGTTGTTCTGTATATTCGGTGTCATGTGAGCATATCCAGGTGAAAAAAAAAAGCACGTGAATTTGTTGAACATGAACCAGGCCCGATTGCGTGAGACCTCTCCCCATCATCGGAGTAGTAGCGTTCGAGGAGAAACTCAATAGTGCGCTCCGTGGGCTTTCGTGGGCTCCGCTTTCGTGGGCTCCGACTAGTCCGAGAAAATTGCATATACAGAGTGATCCAAAGGTTGCGCACTTAGAATTAGTAATAAAAACCAGAAGACATTAAGTAGTAATATTTAATACTATTTGATATAGTATTTACACAACGAATGTATATTTTTAACATATGCTCAAAATATAAAAGTTTCAAAGTAGCCGATGAAACTTTTCAACTATTTACACTATTTATAGATAATCAAATTTGGATATGTGCGACTTTTGGATCACCCTGTATAATAGGAAAGCCTTGAAAGCACTTAAAAAGGAGAGGAAATGAAAAAACGAGACCACTCACTATCCGTAATTAGTTACCTTGTAGGTAATTCCGTACTGGACTTTGGGGTGAGAAAGATGTTCTGCAGCAGAATCATCGAACGGACCATAAAAACCAAATTTGAATCATCAATTGAAGTGCGACGTCGCTAACGAAAGGAAAACGTCGCGAGAAAAGCAACTTCCAAAATTGAAATATTTTAAGTATTCTGAAACTTTCTTATTACAATAGAAAAGAGAATATTAATTCCGAAAACAGGAAGCGCAAATAGATAGCTGTCATTTTAAGTTTTCAAAACGAATGAAAGACGGAGGTCACTGATCTTTAGAAATTCGAAAGGGAAACCTAAACACGTGCGTCGGCAACATCGAAAGAGAAATCGGACGGAGCGGACTGACCAACAACTTAGTTGATAGTGTTACCCGGATAGATAAAGCACGTTCTCCCATCAAGGAGCCTTCCGTGAAAAGTACGGCATTACAACGGATCGCATAATCCCTCATCGTAATGTGGTGCTTTGGGTGTGCCATGGAGGATAACCATGGTGGTCCTGATACCAAACGTATGGCACCACAGACAATAAGTGCCGTATGACAGTGAAAGCGAATCTTACACAGTCCGAGCCAAATCAAGAAACATCTGCGAAATTATTACCATTCCGAAAATCGGTCGAAAGATATTTTCATATAAGGTTTCGTTACGATTCATTCTTTTAGAAAACGATCGGTTCATTTACTCGTGAATGCGTCCGTTTTTTTCTGTCAAAGACTGATTTCTTAGAACATTTTCTCCTCCTAAACTGGAGAAGCTTTTAATTACTAGGATTAAATTTTTAATGAGAACTCTCCTTTAAATTCCAAAAGTAATTTCAAGTCAGGTGATACAGCTTTTTTCCCCGCAATTACAGACCTCTTTCCAAACACGATGGCTGTTCAATAATGAATGAGACTGAATTTTTTCTTCAAAAAGTATAAGCAGTAGCAATTATGTGATTTAAAGTTGTGAGAGTCTGCCATGTGGCGCGCATGCCTGCACAAGATCGAAAGTGTTTAGTTCCTCAGTACTGCGTGGCAGCAATTGAAATACGTATCAGTTAGTTTTACGTCTACGGAGCAGTATTGTGCCTTGAGATTTCGTTATCGTTCAAATAGGCCTCGGATTTTTAGACGCAGTGATTACGGCTGGTGGAAGCTGGCTTTACCATTATGACCCTGAAACAAAGCAACAATCCTGCCAGTGGAAGACCCCTGCATCCCCAATGCCAAGAAAGCTAAGGTTGTGAAATCTGCAGGTAAAGTTATGGTCATTTCGATCTGCAGTACCGGAATGGTGTGTCAGCAAGTTGTTTCACCCAAAACTACTGTAGCAGGTGCCTATTAAGTCGATGTTTCATTTTGGTATTGGGGATGAAGGTGTCTTCCACTGGGTGGATTATTGTTTTGTTTCAAGGTAATAATGGTAAAGCCGGCATTCGTCAGTCATAATCACTGCTTCTAAAAATCCAGCGCCTTTTTGAACGATAACACCATCTCTTTGCATACTACTGCTCCGTACGTGGAAACTAACTGATACGTACCTCATTTGCTGGCCAGGCAGTACTGAGGTACTAAACACGTTCGATCTTGTGCAGGCATGCTCGCCACATGGCGATCTCTCACAATGTTAAAACAGATTATTGCTACTGCTAATACTTTTTGAAGAAAAAATTCAGTCTCATTCATTATTGAACAGCCCTCGTATAAATGCGAGACAGTTTTAAGTCTAAAAAGTTCTTTAATAAAATGTTGAACATTGCACCCATTACATAAGTTCCATCTGAAGACGTCACTTAAGCTTATTTCTGCCATCACGTTGTGTAAAAGTTTAAAAATATTCCACTTAATGTTACAGGATATGAGTGGTTATATAAGATTGATTTCTAGGCTTGTGTATTGATAACGAAACAAAAGGAAAGAGACATGAACTTTGCAAATCGATTATTTTTTCCAAACAAAATTTTACATAGATCTTCAATTTTAGATTACCCATTACACTTAGAAAGGGTACTCCGCAAAGTAGCAGAATTTTTTTAATTATCTGTTTTAACACTGTTTTTTTTAATCACTAACTTATTAATTAATCAAAAAATAATACTACAAGTTAATACCTTAATAAAACCCCTGACAGTATTTCTGCGTAACAAAGCAACGAAATGGCGCAGACTACACTAACTTCCACGAAATGGTGATGGGGAGAACCGCTGCTTATTTCTTTCATTTCAGTCTTTATGAAGGCAAATTGTTATGTTGCTATCTTTAAATTTGTGAAAGAAAATTGATAACGAAGTATATAAATGTATGAATTACATCTCTAGATATTTATTTAGGCATCTTAAACAATATTTTCACGAAAACCACGACATTATCGTGTAGCATATAGAATATATTTCTCACTTCAAATTTCGTAGTAAAATATTCTATCTTTATACCGAAAACATTAATGTTTCCAATAAACAAATTCCTGCTAAATTGTCGTTATATTATTCAGAGTTTATCGTGCAGAATTTGTCCAGATTTCCTTTGATAAAATGTTTTTTATTGTCTCAAATACGAATCTTCCAACAATGTAACTAAAAAAATTAAACTTGATTCGGTAAGAATTGTGAGTATCGTGAAGTACATGCGGTACTGTTTTCTTTACATAAAATGGCAATCATAGCAAGCACGAAATGGTTGCTTGGGTATTTAAGACAGTTTACATAATCAATCCCCGTGAATTTTACTTTCATTAATAAAAAATGCCTTATATGAAGATACCAAATAGAGTTTTATTTGAGTTAAATGTATATATATAAATGTAAGTTTTATGTTTAATATGAATTACAAGTATTACATCATACAGGTAGCCCAGTTAAAATGGCTGGAAAATAAAATACCCCTTGTAATTATCAATAGCAAAATTTATGATCATCTTTCATTACTTCATACTGATATGCCTATTCACACGTATATAATATTAAAAAATATTCAAATGTTCGATTATATTTTTTTAAAATTAAAACTATACATTTAATAAAGATTTATTAGCCGCCATTTCATGATCTTCCTATACGCCATTTTATGTTCCATTAACGTGACTATACTGTGTTTCATTATTTTGTTTAAAATATCAGTAGGCAGAATATATCAGTAGTTAGTTACATGGCTTAACTCGCAGGCATATTGCAGTTCATTGATTTTAAGACTGAAAGTGGTAAATAAAAGATCTATCTATGAAGTCAGGGGTTTTTAATGATCTTTAATAAAATTTATATTATATTATATTTTGGGAATAAAAGCACATTTTTATGTAAAAAAACTACTAGAATCTCTAAGAATAAAATAAACATTATTAGCATCTTTTAAATCATATTAACAGATATTACTGGAATTTCTTTCGAAATAAATGAATATTTTTTATATTTTTTTCAACGTGAACGGTATGTAGGTTTGCTCATTCATCTATATTGCAACTAGAATGAGGGTATTAGTGTACATAATTATCTTAAGACTGAAAAAAAGACACACAAAATGGCGCATATTACACGAATGTGCACGAAATGGTGTCTACGTTAATGGTTTCCCATTTGCGTTGTTCGAAATATATAGAAGAAAAAATGTTATGTTTAGAATTTTACATTTGCATGAAAAATTTTATAATGTTTGGCAAGTCGCTGTATTTATTTTATTTATTTATAAAATTACTCCATGCAATTCCTTGCAAATAATACTGCATTTACATGTAGGAGATACTGCACAAATATTTAGTGTGACTATATATATTTAGACTAATGTGATGTTGCTCTACAGAGTAGCAATCGGAAATTATTCACTATCTTTAATAGTTTTCGAGTTAGCAAATGGATGACCTTAAATTTGGGGGTCAAGGTCAAATTTGAGTGCGGCAATGAATTCCCCCCCCCCTCCCCCTTTTACTTATAAACCACACTCATCAGATCTCGCCTACCTGGCAGCTTCGAGATATCTCCCATGTTACCAGACTTTTTGGACAACCTGTATAATAAACCCTTCGGTATTTCTTAAAAGTGGACACGGTATTTTTACTGACCCCCCATACAGATAAGCTTCAGTCTTAATAACAATAAGGAGCATAAACCACATGAAAAATGTTCATTTGAATGATCATTTGAAACCAGACACTTACTGGTGGTGAACAAATACTGAGAGAAATTGAATGAAAAGTTCTTTAAATAGAAAAAAAAACTCTTCCACAAAATTTCATGAGAATATTTCAAGGAAATTTAATTTTTGTGGAAAAGTGGTTTCATTCTTTTATAAATAAATATCAAGGTAGTTTTGGGTTGTTATGGACCAGACCATCTCATTACCACCTCCAAAAAGTAGTATTGGGTCAACGCCATATGATTGGAAAATAATGTAGCGGGATTCATCGCTCTACATCGTCCCGTTGCAGGTTTTCATAGACTTTTTTGGAAGTTCCTCGATAGTTTGTGTGTCTGCACATTCAATTGTTTCATAAATAGCAGCTATCCTGAAATGTGTGGACATTTTTATTAGTGGTATATGCACGTGGTTTTTTGTAAAGCATGTAAAGATAGAAGTGTCTGGTTTCATATAACCATTCAGTGCATTCAGGAGGAATGTTTTCATCTTCAGTCAATAAATACCGGGGATTGTTCAATAAAACACAAAATGCTGGTTCTCATCCAAATTAATTTTGTCGCCTTCAAAATGGGCTCCATTTGATGCGATACACAGATGCAACGAATAATGTAGTCGTCGAAGTACTTCTTGTAAGCATTTTTCTGTATGGCCTTCAGGATCTTATGCAAAGTTTGTTTCGCGGAGTCAAACATCTTCCATCAAATGGTAATTTCGACTATTTGCGGTTTGAATATACATTTCGGAGCTCTGTCTCAATCTTCAAAAACAACATTGAGAAACAAAAAGTGAAGATAAAAGATTAAATCCAGAACTCTTTAAACGAAATAAGGTCCCTGTTTTTTTGTTTTGTTTTTTTCTTTTCTTTTCAAAATCGGTTCCTGTATATCTAACAATTACTCTTGACTCACCGAGTTTGATAAAAAAAATATATAAAAATTGTACGAGCAGCTTTCGCCCAATTAAACCCATCCAATGCCATTCGACGGACTTTTCAAAATTTTCCGAGAAGAAACTTTATAAAAATGTTAACATGAATTTCGGAATAAAGAAGGAATAAAAAATAATTTGAAGAAGACGGAATTTGAACCCCTACATGCAAAATAAATGCCCAATATCTTACCGCTGTACTATTACAGTCTATTAGAGAATTCTGCTCTACAATTCGGGTATTTATAAACTGCACATATTGATTATAAACTTTATAATTTTTTTCTCGGAAAATTTTGAATAGTTATGGATGGGTATTTAGTTGCGTGAAAGCTACTCGCAGAATTTTTTAAATCGAAATCGGTGACTCGTGGTGTCTCCTTTAAGAGGAAAAAATGTACAGGGTGCCCAAAATCTACAACAGATAACGGGAAGCCTACCTGCTCGATTGTAGGGGCCGGCTTGGTCGATTCGCAGAATGGAGGGAGATGAAAGTGGCCTGCAGCATCCAGCAGTTTCCATAGTCGGGGAAGGGGTGTGAACGTCTAAGCTGTCATGTTTTTGATAACATTACCTAATTACCGTAAATACTGTATTTAGCGCCGGACCTGAAATATCGGCCCGCCTGCGTTAAGCGCCTGTGGGTCTACTAAATTTTAACAAATAAGCGCCGGACCTTCAATAACCGCCTGGGCGCTTATTTCAGTTCATTTCGTGGATTTGTCCTCTCTTGCTGCTTTCTTATGGGAATTTTTGCTCTTCCAACTGCCACTGCTAAACTGGAAATTACGAGGGCATATTGAAAAGTAATGCCTCCATGGCTGTAACTTTTTTATTTTTTACCGATTTTCAAAATTTTTTTTGTATCTGATACTTACATTTGTCCTCTATGTAATGCACTATTCACTTTTCGACATAGTCCCCATCCCTTTCCACGCATTGCGCCAACGCGTGACTAGTCGGGTGAACCCGTCGGAGAGGAATTCCAGGGTGGTTGTCGACACCAGGACCGAACGGCAGGTTTCACCTCGTCGTCAGAACGCAACTCATGGCCCTTAAGGTGCTCTTTCCTCTTTGGGAAGTGGTGAAAGTCGCAAGGTGCAAAATCTTTCATTTTTGAACTGCAGTTTTTCATCTTTGAACTGTACGCGATGCAACCCCCTCTGATGTGTGGCGATCGTGTGCGGACGGGCGTTATCGTGCTGCAGAAGAGGATCCAAAGCTGCCATTTAATCCTCGTATCGACGACAGCCCCGGAATTCCTCTCCGACAGGTTCACCCAACTAGTCCACGCGTTGGTGTAATTCGTGGAAAGGAATGGGGACTATGTCGAAAAGTGAATAGTGCATTACATAGAGGACAAATGTAAGTATCAGATCCAAAAAGAATTTTGAAAATCGATTAAAAAATAAAAAAGTTACAGCCATGGAGGCATTACTTTTCAATATGCCCTCGTAGATACCAACATGATTGTCTTCATATTTTTTGCTTTTTTTAATTTTGGATTCAGTCAAGCAATATGGATGATGAAAAACGTAAACTTCAGAGTTTAACATCAATGTTAAACTCGCAGCAGTAAAGTTGCTGAAAACCATTCTACAGAGGCTATAGACAAACAGTTTAGCATTGATCCTAAACGCTTTCGGGAATGGTTTGGTTTGGTTTGTTTGGTATTAACGTCCTTTTCAACTGCTATGGTCATTTCAGGACGGCGTTATAGGGGCCGCAAATTTTGCTTCGCAAGGGTTCTTTAACGTCCAGCCGGCAAACGACTACACGGGACCCAATGGCTTTACTTCCCTTCCGAAGGAAGTGCGTGATCTCAGGATTTCCCCCTGAAAAATCCTCGTCGTCCTCGGCCGGGATCGAACCCGCGTACTCGCATTCGGGAATGGAAAACACAGCAGTATGCCATAGAAAAGATGAAGGAGAAGGGCGAGTGTTTTGCAAAGGTTTTATTTGTAATTGAATTAATATTTGTACATTTATTTTTATTTTAAATTTATATAAAATGTGTTGTATGATTTATTTTATTAAATCACTCCTCTCCTGCTTGGAAAATTTAATATTTTGAAATATTAGTTTCCATCACAGTTGTGCAGAATTTTATAAGCGCCTGACCTGTAATACCAGCCCGCCTACATTAAGTGCCTGGGGGTCCGCTGAAGTTTTGCAAATAAGCGCCCGGGCGCTTAATACAGTATTTACAGTTTCGAGTTAGCAAATGGGTGACCTTAAATTTGGGGTCAAGGTCAAATTTGAGTGCGGCAATGAATTCACCACCCCCTATTACCTATAAATCACACTCATCAGATCTCTCCTATCTGGCAGCTTTGAGATATCTGCCATGTTACCAGACTTTTTGGACACCCTGTATAGTCTTTACAGATAGAATATTAGATGAAGATTAAAGTAATGTTTAGAATGTAAAAGAAAAGTTTTTTTGTTTTTTTATTGTGTATCATGCCCCTGAAGATGGTTTCAAGCCGAAATGTACTGTCTGGTGCAAAAAGGTATTTACCTAGGTTATTGTTCGGCTTCCTTACAATACTTCAATCCTATGAGATTGCTTTTTCCTGGTGTCCAGTCGAACACGCTTACTATGGGACGATTCCATTAAGTGTTATCTTAGCGTCGGGGATAGGCAAGTTTTATGTCACGTGCTCAAGTATGTTGACAAGAAGATTTTGGCTGTTCTGTTGAGAATTTTTGCTTTATTAATAATAAACTAATCTATTTTGTTAATAATGTAACGTAAATGGTGCATAGTATCGATATAATTATATGCGTAATCAAGAGATAAGTTGATGCAGTGCTCGTTATTGTGTGATGCGGAAGTGACTTTCAGGTATAAGTGAAGCTATTTTCTTTTGACTGCTCTTTATATATAAAGTAGTCAACGAGACAATTATACCAAAACCAACCGAAATTTTTTTTCATTTATTATATAAAAACGTGGTCCCCTATATTATTTTTGACCTTTTGAACCGGAAGTAGTTCACCCATTTTTTCCACCAACGAACTCAGTCTGTCGTTTTCCCTAAGTTGTTGAATGTCGAAAACGGAAGTCGAAAATTCGGAAGCGTTCAAACGCTCGAGCACCAACAGACAGACAGACAGACGGATGGACGGACGGACGCACATTGTGAAAACATAAGTACCTGTCGGTCCTAACAAGTAAAAAGTAGATATTTCATAACAAAACATATGAGGGGTGTTCAAATGAAAGGGTACGAAACGACACTGTGGATACAGAGGGTTGATTCAGATAAAATGAGACGACTTTGCAGTTCTGTTACAATGGTGTAATACCATGGCGCCACCATCGGTTGTGTTCGATGTGAGAGCCACGTTGTTGGACTATCGTCCGGCACCGTAATTTCCACTGAAGTAGGCTGAGTTTGATGGACTCCATGGGAAGTTCGTTCCACACCTGCTGACACACTTTCCATAGCCCATCAACGGTTCTTGGTCGGCGACTTCCGAGCCGTCGTTTCAGGAGACCAAAACCACAGAAATCCATCGGTGATGCGTCAGGAGATTTTACAGGGACATGAGAGAAGGGAATAACTCGTATGCCCGTCTCCTGTTCCATCTTCCTGTAGTAAGCCACAGACGACTTGGCAATGTGGCTTGATGCCTTGTGCATATGGATCCAAACTTTTGCGCTTTATGACGTCGCTCCAGCCCAAGATTGTCATGAATTTTCTGGAGAAATACCTGTGAAATACCTTTCCTTTGGGCTAGACTTCTCTGTGTGGGGGCATTTTCTTTCAGCACTTCAGACCGGATTTCTCGCACCACCTGAGCTGGGCGTGTTGGCTGGGGCTTGTTTCTTGTCTGCTTCTGTGCTCATCCACGTTCATTAGAGGGTCGCAATTTGTTCTTTTTGATTATTCGACCCACAGTAGCTTTGGATACCACAATACCATTTCGTTTGCATAATTCCACAATGCACGAAAGACTGAAGTTAGCGTCGGAAAGGCCAAACATATACCCTTCCCAAAAAGCTGTGATTTTGGAAGCCATGTTTCAGCACGAAATGTCCCAAATAACAGCAACAAGTGTATACAAAGCTAATCCCCATGAATAGTGGACGAGTCATGCAAATCACATTCCGTCAAGGTCATACGCGGCGTTTAAAGTCGTCTCATTTTAACTGAATCAACCCTCCGTATAATCGAATTCTTTATTCAAAGGAATCCCCATAAGCCTGAACACAACCATCCCACTGTTTCGCTAGCCAAAGATTCTCTGTTCCCAGAATTGCTGTGTGTTTGACAGCAGCCAGTCGTTCAGTTTGTCCTTCAGTTCGTCGTCCGAGTTGAAGTGCTGAACTTCGAGACATTTTTTTCAGCGAACTAAACAGTTGGAAGTCGCAGGGCGACATGTACGGGCTGTAGGGCGGATGTTCAAGCTGCTATCATTTGAACATGTCCGGTACACTTTCTGTGACCTTGCAGTCGTGTGGATGAGCATTTTCCTAGAGCACAATCACTCCATCCGTGAGCAGCCTAGGCCCAGGTGCATAACAAAGATCACCAATTTTTTTTTCAAATTCTAAATCTTTAATAAATACAAATTGAATGTGTTTTTTCAAAATTGTTTAAATCGATTGAGAACATTAAAAATATTCTTTTTTTTATTAAAAATTAAATTTTTGCACAAAAGTTTTTTTATTCTCATTCTTATTATGATACTTTTTACTTTTTATCTTTAAAATTTCAATGAGATTTGAAAAAAGTAACTTGAGATATGATTTTTTAAACAGTACCAAAAAATGTATTTGTTTATAGCTTTGTAACAAATGTAAGTTTTTTCAAAAATATTTCTCCTTTATTTTGGAGAATTATAATACTCCATTAAGAATACTCCATTAAGTACTACCAAATTAGAAGTTTTCTTATTAGATGCTTCTGGTCTCATTCATCATTTCCAAGAAAACCTTTCTTGGTTTCAATGTATTCCCGATAAGGGCAAATTCTTCGAAAGAATGTTTCAATTATTTATAATAATTATTCAATAATTCAATAATTTATTTTTTGAATTTAATGAATTATACTTCCATTTAGGAAAACGTTTTTCATTAAAACTAGATTTTCTCCTTCCCCTTCTGTCAATAATTCACACTCTGCAAAGATAATTTTATTAACTGTCATTAGGACAACATAAAAACCAAAAATCAACTTTATTTGCTTGCACCTTTTATAATACCGGGTGATCTAAAAGTGTATTACATTTTTTTACAATTGTTAACGCATCTTCAGTGTTTGCTTTCCAGCAATTCAATGCTTTCATAAAAATCACGAGGCACGCGTTAACAATGTAAAGAGATGTAATTCATTTTGAATCACGCGGTATATAACCATGAATGCCGTGAAAAGAATGACATTACAATGGATCGTATAATACCTCATCGGAATGTGTTGCTTTGAGAGTGCCATGGGGGATAATCATTGTGGTCCTGATATTAAACAAAAATAGCACCACAGACAGTAAGTGCCGTAAAAGCGAATCTTAGACAATCCGAGCCAAGTCTAGGAACGTCTGCGAAATTATGACCATTTCGATAACCGGTCGAAAGATATTCCCAGCTGAGGTTTCGTTACGATGCATCCTTTTAGAAAACGGTCGGTTGATTTTCTCGGGTTGCATCCATTTCCTAAACTGAAGGAGCTTTTAATTACTAAGATTATTTTTTTTAAAGAACTTTCCTTTAAAGTCCAAAATTAGTTTCAAGTCAGTTGATACAGCTTTTTTTCACAATTAAGGACATGTTTCTAAATATAAAACCGAGTAAGTTTTAATTCAAAAAAGTTGTTTAATAAAATGTTGAACATTTCACCCATTTAGTAAGTTCCATCTGAAGGCGTCACTTACTTAAGCTTATTTCTGCAATCACGTTGTGTAAAAGTTTTAAATATCACTTAATGTTACAGGATACGAATGGTTATATAAGATTATCACTTAAGAGTGGTTACATAAGAATAATTTCTACGCCCGAGTGTTGATATCGGAACAACGTTAAAGAGAACGTAAAGTTTTCAAATCGGTATTTTTTACAAAGAGACTTTACATAGATCTTCAATTTTAGATTACCCGGTACACTTAACTGTATATACTTAAAAAGGGTACACCGTAAAATGGCAGAATTATTTTAAGTACCTTTTTTAATCACTCTTTTTTATAGCTTTCAAAAAATATTACAAGTTAGTACCTTATTAAATCCCTTACAGTATTTCTGCGTGACAAAGCAATGAGATGGCGCAGAAAATATTAAATTGACGCGAAATGGCGACGACGAGAACCGCTGCTTATTTCTTTCATTTCAATCTTTTAGAAGGAAAATGGCTATGTTGCTCTCTTTAAATTTGTATAAAAAAATTTGTAACGAAGTAGATAAACGTATGAATAACATCGTTAGATATTTATTTAGGCGTTTTAAACAATATCCTCACGAAAACCACGACATTAACGTGTAGAATATAGAACATATTTCACACCTTCCGTTTCGTAGTAAAATGTTCTCTCTTTATATTAAAAACATTAATCTTTCCAATAAATAATTTCCTGCAAAATTGTGGCTATAATATGCAGAGTTTACCGTGTAGAATTTGTTCAGATTTCCTCTGATAAAAAGTTTTTTTATTGGTTCAAATACGAATCTTCCAACAATGTAACTACATAAAATTTAACTTGATTCAGTAAGAATTGTGACTATCGTGAAGTACATGCGGTGCTGCTTTCTTTACATAAAATGGCAATCGCAGCAAGCACGAAATGGTAGCTTGGAAATTTAATACAGTTAACATAATAACCCTCCGTGAATTTTCTTTCATTAATAAAAAATATCGTATATGAAGATACCAAATACCGTTTATTTGAAGAAAAGGAAATACATGTAGAAATACAAGTTTTATTTTTAATATGAATTACGACTTTCTATCATAAAGATAGTCTAGTTAAAATGGCTAGAAAATAAAAGACGCCTTGCAATTATCAATAGCAATATTTATGATCATATTTTATTACTTCTACCTGGCATACCTATTCATATGAAATAATATAATATAAAAAAATATTCAAATGTAACCATTATTTTTTTAAATTTACAACGATATTTTTAATAAAGATTTATCTCCCGCCATTTCATGATCTTTCTATACGCCATTTTATGCTCCGTTAACGTAACTATACAGGATTTCATGATTTCGTTTAAAGTTTCAGTAGGCAGAATATATCAATAGTTTGTTATATGGCTTAACTCGCATGCATATTGCAGTTCATTGATTTTAAGGCTGAAAGTGGTAAATAGAAGATCTATCTATAAAGCCAGTATTATCAGGGGTTTTCTATGACCTTTAATCACCTTTTATAATATGTTTTGGGAATAAAAGCACATGTTTCATATAAAACAACTGTATTAAAATCTCTAAGAATAAAATCAACTTTATTAGAATCTTTAAAATCATATTAACAGAAATTAATGGAATTCCTTTCCGAATAAATGAATATAATTTTTATTTTTTTTCAACGAGAACCGTGTACAATTGCTTCAGCTCATTCATCTATTCTGCAACTAGAATGAGGGTATTAGTGTACATAATCATCTTAAGGCTGAAACATAAAATAGCGAGTTTTGACCAGGTTTTTTTAAGACAAGAAGAGAAGATGATAAAATAGGATTACTTTTTTTTAAATAGGACAAAGGCTTCAATCCCCTGCCTGCCTTGAAAAACTCCAATTGAAGATTTGTTCTGTATGAAAATCCGAACAAAACAAAAAAAAAACCCTACAAAATCCGATGAACGGTTCACCAACAATCACAAATATTTGTAATTTACAAACGGCCGCAGCGCATAAATAATTTTACTCCAAAGTTAATCATAAATGTTCTCAATGTGACGACCATTGACACCATAACACAATTGGGCACATAACTTAAGTTGATTTTTGGTAACTTCTGATTTTCATGTTGAACTTTCAAATGGCTTTGTGAAGTTCATGGGTAGGGTGGGGGGGGGGGGGACCAAAAAAATCAACATGTGATTGTTGGTGATCAGTTCATCGGATTTTGGAATTTTTTTTGTTTTCTTCGGTTTTCCATGCTGAACAAGTCTTCAATTGGAGTTTTTCGTGTATCTCTTATGGTTTTTAAGATAGGATTTGAATGTCTTAATTTGCATATTTGGAATCAAAAGTGCACCATGAAATAGGTCACCAACAATTTCCAATTCATTGGATTCATCAAAATTGACATATCTGCTTTGGTTACGAAAATAAAGGGGGGAGGGGGGATTATTTTTGTATCCACCCTGTATAAAGATTTGGAAAATATATATTTTATACATTTCTTTGCCTGTCATGAGTAAAGTTTATATGAATGATCAGCACTGCTTCATAGCAATGTAAGATCTTAGGTCGAAGTTTTTAAAAATTCTTTACATTATCTTTGGGTGCCCTGGTGCAATATCTGAATGAAAACTGGTAGTATACATGATTTCTGATATCTTTATAAATATCGAATTTAAAATTCATAAAATTGATATCTTATAAAAAGGTACTTTTTGAAGAGTTTATGAAACAAAATTATTTTCATAAATAATTAAGGGTATACTGACATAATTTAAAGAATAATTGTATTGTGTTCATTGCATTCCAATTCTGCTCGCGCATACTACGCCTTCCCGTTGCACTGACCAGTCGTGATGCATAATTTCTGATGCGTGGAGACGGTTTTTGACCCTTACTTTCAGGGCCTGCCTGGGTCACTCACCAAAACGACAATACGCCATCTCACTTGGCACGAATAAACCACCTTGTTTTATTCACCCAGATCTTTCGACCGGTCCTTGATCGCTTAATAATTGTCAAACGATTGACTCATACCACTGACCCTTCTGCGATTTCAACATACCATAAAAACCTTGGATGGAGTCCCTGGCGTCTATTTGTCACAATGGTACTGAAGCCCCCGGCGATTAATCAAGGCCCGGCGTTTGAGACCCGGCGTTTAATCTATTTTTAAAACGCCACCCGGCCTTTAATTGAGATTTTACCGTATTCACTTTGCAACTAGAAACCACCTAGTTGGACGTACGTTAAAGTCTTTCTCGCTATGAGGGTTGTCCAAGTTGGCTACACGAGATACTGAGGGAGATTGTAAAGATTTCAGACTTGTATTATAGTATTGCAATTTTAATGGTCAGCACTGTAATATAAATTGCGTCAGAAGTAATGCTTCTATCCATTTCAGTGTTTGAAGTTGGAAAGTGTGAATATATTTCAGGTGATACTGCATCATATTGGTTAAATTTACCTTATGATTTACATCAGAATGAAATTATTTTATGAAATTGAAAATGTTTTCTGTGTGAGCTTGAAGTCGGATCAAGTGGTAAAATAAGCATATTTCAGTCAGAACTTTTTACAAAATATTAAATGACTTCAAATGATACTATAGGTCATGAGTTCGCAGGCAAAATATTCACATAAGTAATTTTATTAAAAACTGTTTCGGAAAGATGGACAGAGCGAAAGAGATAAATTAAATGTTTCAATCCCATTAACTTATGGAACAAACCCTAATGTTTATATCTTTTATTTATACAATAAATTCACTAATAAGATACTGTTTAAAATGAAAGAAAATTTAGAGTTTTCAACTAAACATCACTCGTTTCGTTGACTTGCGCAAATACTACTCCCACTTGAAAAAATAACATTAAATGGCGCATATCACACAAAAGTGCACGAAATGGTGGCTAGGTTAATGGCTCCCCATTTGCATTGTTCGAAATATGTAGAAGAAAAAATGTTATGTTTAGAAGTTTACATTTGCAAGAAAAATTTTATAATGCTTGAGAAATTGCTGTTTTTATTTTATTTATTTATAAAATTACTCCATGCAATGTCCTTGCAAATAACACGGCATTTACGTGTAGTAGATAATGCACAAATATTTACTATCGCAATAAACAGTAAATATTTATTTTGATAATATGGAATATTTAAATACGTTCTATTATTTAAATTGTATGTGGTGTTTTCATAGTTATCTAGAACTATGTTTAATCTTATCATGACATAAACTGTATTTTAATATTCAGTATCAATCTTGCAAATACGTGAATAATTTTGGATGTAATTCCGTTTGATTCGTGAATTGCGTGAAAAGGATATAAACGCTCACTGATGGGATTTCTTTACACGAAATTCATCTGAACACAAAATGGCAATGGAGTAAGCACGAAATGGCTGCCTTGAAGACGGAAATGGTTATTCAGCTTTCATCTAGTATCGATCAATAAAATATTCCATAGAATTTAATAAAATCTTTTGACAAAAATACAGTTTTTATTTTTAAAATTTCACATTTCAAGGAATACATCGTTTAAAGTAACAGCCAATTACTGCTCAAGAAGACATCTAACGCACTCACAGTGGATTTTCTTTTAGTGTCTCATGACAATAGAAACGAGAGGTATGGATGTTTTTTGATGGTTCCGTTTTTTGAGATATTTTATTCAAGAACGCACTTCTTTAATGCTATTGAAGTTAATGATTACAAAAGTTTATTCAAATGTTGTGTAATAATTTTAATAGTAACTTTAAAACTTCCATTTCGAACTAATGAATGCTTTAATTTTATCAATCTGATAGCGTAATTCAGTTCTACATCTGCTTGTGCACATTTCATCATATTGAGAGTTGGAGTTAGGGTATTAGTGTACAAACAACTTGCTGAAAATTATTTATAGTTAGTTTCGTTAGAATCGCTTTAGTTTCTAATTGAAATACTAATTTCAGTTATTACATTCCGTATCAATAGTAAATATTTAACAATGCCCTAGCAACTGAAACAGGAAAATTATGGAACATTATTAATTACAAGGAAATGTACGAGTAATAAAATGTATAATTATGTATGCGTAGATTTGATACGTTGCCAGTTATTGTTTTTTTTAAATGCATGCAATCTTAATTAGATTCGTGAGAAGATACAGCAAGTTTTCATATACATAAACAGCTATAATATAAATAAGTTTAGTGTAAAACTGGATGTTACTTTAATTTATTGTATAGCAAGTCCCATTTGATAGTACAGAAAAAACAAAAAACAAGTACACATACAAAAAAAATTTATTATAAAAAAAGCTCCATACTTTGAACTATTTTTCTACATACAGTAGTGTGCAAATTAATGTAAACAATTGGGAGTTTCGGTATTTTTATTGAAATATAGAGTAATTGTTTTAGTAAGTATTTTTTACAATATTGTAAACAGATGAGCGTAATTAGAGTTAAATATTAGCTGTAAATCAGGCCTGCCAAATTCAAAAGCTCAATTTATATGAAAATTCGCACTTATCATAGCGGGGAGTTTTTCTATCCGTCTTCTCAAAACGTTTCCACTTGTGATGTCAACTATGTAGTGACAGCTTCTTTTACCCCGCGTCGTTTTTAAACTTCTGGTCTCTAAGGAACGACTTCAGGTGCAAAAAGAGACGATTGTCGCTATGTAAAAACGGCCAGAATTTCAATAACGATGAAGGGATAGAATAAGCTGTTGGTATGTCGTTGACATCGCAGGCAGCAACTTTTTATGAAGAAGGATACAAAAACTCCTTCCCGCCACTAATAATTACATTCAAGATGGCGGGAACTAAGTAGGAAAATAGTTCAAGGTATAAGGTTTTTTTGTAATAGATCTTTTTCTGACTGTGTACTTGTTTTTTTTTTTTGTAGACCAAACGAAACTTATTTTTGGACGTACCTCGTAGCAAAAAAAATAATCGTAAATGATACAGTTTCCTTAATATTTATTTTTTAAATCTGTTCTGTAAAACCATGGGTTCATTACTTTAACATGTAAAAATTGTTTCCTAAATGAATTTTTGTTTTTTCTTATTCATAGTAATGAAAAAAACGTATCATGAATGAAGAAATTACAGTAAACCATTTTATTTGCTAGAGAATGACGCTCGCTGATTTCCTGATTATTTTGTAATGTTTCTTAAGTCGAAGTAAGAACTGTTCAGGCATTCAGTTTGGACTAAAAGCACCGCCCATGCTTCACTGCAGAACTCATATGGTTTCGGTGAAAATCTTGAACGTTTGCCAATAGTGTGCACGAAACTGAAAATCCACCCATTTGGGTGACTTTCGGCGAAATTAATGAACGTTTGCCAAAAGTGTGCACAAAACTGTAAATCCACCCATTTGGGTGACTTTCGGTGAAAATCATGAACTTTTGCACACTTATCAACAATGCCAATATACAGGGTGATTCATTCAAGTTGAGACTGCGTAATTATCTCGGAAAGTATGCGTATTGAGAAAAATCTCAAATATAAAAAGTGAACATATTCGAGGGGGCCATTCACTGTGCTAAAATTAGCTAAAATTATCCAGGGAAAGCCTTGAAATTTCAAATACATATATATGTTCTTATTACATATATATTGGTCAAAAATTGTCAAAAACTATTACAATATATTGGTATATCATGTCAAAAATTTCGTATAGTTTATCGGAAATATATTTTTCGATTGGTGATAGATTACTGTGTAATCGGCAAAAATAGGTTAACTGCAGTTATTATTCGAATAATCTTTTCTACAATTGGGAACTCCAGAATGAATTTCCCGTTATAAAAATTACTACTATTTTGTCTAGAACATGCCATCAACATAATGGTTGGGGCTGCATTTGATATAAATTGAAAGCCTTGTTTAAGTAGATTGCTTTACGTAAATTAAATTTCGTTGTTTTTTTCAATAGGATGCCCTAAGTTCCCAAATAGCGTTCGTGTTGTAGTTTTATGGATAAGATTGTATGAAGCGGCATAATCTAATAGCAGCGATTGTGTCTAACTTTCTCTAGTTTATAACTAATTTTCGCCAATTTATTGCGCCATCTATCACGAATCGAAAAAAATGTTCCAGATAAACCTACGTAATTTTTGACGTAGATTACGAAATATGCAATATAAAATAGGCTTTTCTATTTGAAATTTCAAAGTTGCCCTCAGATCCAATCCTGGGGGTTGAGTGGAGGGGCTAAATTTAGCGCTCATGAATCGCTCCCCTGGAAAATATTAACTTTTTATTTAGGCATTTTTTTCGCATGATACATATTTTCAGAGACATTTCGATGTCTCTAATTAAATGAATCACCCTGTATTCTTTGCATTGAAGCTACTGACGTTGAAAGTCGCTCTTAATTTTAGTTCTGAGTTTAATCCTATATAAATATAAAACGCTTTATGAAGATCCCATTTTTGATAATTTTCGTCTAAATCCTTGCTTATAACGGATTAGATATTAACGAATATAAAAAAATAAGACTTTCGAAATGGAATTGTAGAATTCAGGTTTTGGGTCATATATTTTTAATAAACTTTTGTAATCGTTAAGTAGAATTGAATGAAATTTTATTAAATTTACAATACATCAAAGAGCATCTATCCTTGTGGTTTATACTGTTATGAAACACTATCTGGAATGGTGGACTGATGACGCAAGAAATAAGAGCAAGTATAGGCATCGGTCTATTTCTTATATATTTACTATTATATCTCTGAGTTTGTAACAAACATTCTCTTTCATAAACAAACTCGAGATTTTCTTTAAGCATTTGCAATATACATGTACATATCGGAAAGTACATCACTGAAATAATCATTTTTGAAAGATAATACTGGAAGCACCTGTTTTTGAATGACTTTAATTTTAAATTTGAATTTAAGATTTTGTTATAGATATCGTTATTTTTATGTAGTGATGATTTTACAATAAGAAACATATTTAAGAAGTGGAAAGTTTTGCCGGAATATATTTTTGCCTGTGACAGAATTTCGATTATTTCTGAGAATTTTTTACCATGTAATCATCATTTGAAGTAATATTGTTGATACCAGATACGTCATTTATTAATAATGTTTTTTTTTTATTAAAATGCAACATAGAGAATTAAATGACCAAAATTTGTTTAAACGTTTGAGATCACAGATTCAATAAGATAATAACTTTACAATTGAAGAGGGATCAGACTCTAGAAATCAAATATGATAGATGTAGTTAATGCCCGAGACGATAGTGTGCATAATAAAAGGCGTCGGCACTTAATAAAATGCCTATACTAGTTCAATTTCTCCTAGAGCATTTGACTCTTTTTCTATTGTTAAAAATGAATTTGTTGATTGTATGCAGATATATATCATTCCACCATTTCATCTAATATTTTTTAAATTAGGAACGAAAACAGCTTAATGTTCTCAAGAGTACTTGTGATGAGGGATGAGGGGGGGGGTGCTAAAGGTTTTATCACTTCTCACTCCAAAGTTGTAAAACTTCTCACGAGCTTTATATGTGCTGTAACCTTATCCAGATAGTCATGGCTTCGGAAAGGATATAGAATATAAGTGAGTTTATTATTTTCAGAGAAAGAAGTTAATTGACTATATAAAACTCTTGAAAAAATTAGAATCAATTTGAAAAATTCCTATTATTCTTTAGAATTTTTTATTCGAATATTTGGAAAAGAGATATATGCAAATTAAAGTATTTTAATTTACTTAAAGTATTTTAGGATAATCTTTGCTAATTATACACAGTGCAAATTGCTGTCGGAGAGAGATTAAAGTTTGCCACAAAGCGTCGATTGATTTCACAATGTAATAACTAAGAAAGAGTTACCTTTAAAATGATTGTAAGGAGAAATTAGGAGAAACCGTAAGTTTTGAAGAAGATTTAATTATATTTAGACTTAATAATGTTGTTAATTGAAGAATAATAAAATTCCAATGTCTGTCAAAAGCTAACTTCGGGAATTATTCTATTGCTTATTCCTGACTCAAGTAATCAATCCAAGTACAAAGTCGATTATTTATACTAAGGGTTCCTTAAACTGTGCCTTGACGTATTTTTATGAAAATTCCTTAATCCTTTTAAGATATAATTTTTTAAATGAGGAATCTGCTGTAGCATTCGTACCAGCGAACAAAAATCTCCAAGCCTTGTCAGATTGACCATTTGGCTGACACATTCATTTACTCGAAACCATAATTCTTGTATGTCTCTATGGACTTCTACAACCTCAAATTAAACCTGTAATTACGCGTAGACATAATTTAAATGACTGGTTTTCTATAGAAATTTTCCATTTATCTGGTAAATCTAAAGTTGTAAACCACTGAAATAAGAGGGTTAGCCAGAAACGAAAAATATTTAAATGATAACGTGAAAGTTTATTCACACTCTACTATGCAAACTACTGTTGTATACGTACCTGTATTAGTGAATCAAAATACCATGATAATACTAGTCATGCCATTATGGCCTGTAAGCCAATCTCGACAGGACTAAAGGAGTTGCCGAACCATCCGCTCACGGAAAATCGGTGTTGTACATGTACCAAGTAATCAATAAGGAACGTCCTTTCCTCCTAGTATTTTAAACAATGTTGAACATTCACCAAATAGGATTGAGTCTTCCGTTTGTTTTGACCTAAGGGGAATTTTTAAATAAATATATAACATTGACGAGAAATGAGGAATAATCTGAAGAAATAATTAATTGATATAATTAATAAAAAATGGAAAAAAACGTGATTAGATTCTAGG
>JAHWFO010098272.1:3526977-3559410 GCA_023313115.1 Rhysida immarginata | reverse complement strand
AACTTGATAAAAATGTTTTAGAAACTAAATTTTGTTTTTATTTATAATAATTTACATTTTAATTTGAAATGCCAAGCTTTTCAATTTAATACTTACATGTTAGTATAAATCTAAACTATCAGATACGGTAATAGAAAAATTCAGTGCTGGGAGAAGTACAGAGCGATTCAAAACTCACTGTGCAGTAGTGCATGGAAACGTGTACACTTTGCCTGAACTGAAGGAGAAAATCACCACTAAACTTCAGCACATTTCACCAGCTATAATGAGCAGAGTGTTTAACAACATGCAACTGCCTGCTAACTGATGTCTGTCGTAAGGCCAGGATTTAGATGAAAAGAGGCCCCTAGGCTATTCCACTTATGAGGCTCTTTCACCTCCCATTTTTAATGCTAACAATGTGAATGTAGGCCTCTTCTTGATCTTGAGGCCCTAGGCTGAAGCCTAGTTGGCCTATAGGAAAATCCGGCCCTGCGTAAGGCCGGTGGCGGGCATTTCCAGCCACTGCACAGTAACTTTTGAATCGCCCTGTATAAGCGATATATATTTTGAATACAAATCACGTGACTAGTTGATCAAGTCACTCGCATATGACACGACTAGCAAGAAGAGCTTTTTATAACATAGCTGATTTCGTTTCTTTCCTGATGTTAATTGTGCACTAAGTGTTTTATTATATTAGTAATTTAGATTTAACACTTAATTGGATGATTTTGATATTCATGAGTTAAAAAATGGGAAAAATTAGAAACAAATCTATGGCATATATATTATTTCACGTAACCCAACCTAACTGTATTTTTCTTTTATTAAATATTAAGTAATCCTTCTATTTAATTAATAAATATGTCATTAGCAGCTTTGAGATTATTGATTAATTTATTATGTGAATAATTGCAGGTTTTTTTAATTAGTACTACGAGGTAACGTCCAGAAAGTAATTACTGTTTGGTAGTAAAAAAAAAAAAAAAAAAAGCAAATACACGCTCAGGAAAAAATTATTACAAAAAAATCTCCGTACCTTGAACTATTTTCCCACATAGCTCTCACCATTATCAAAGCGGGCTACGAGTTGTTTATCCCTCTTCATGAAAAGTTCCCGTCTATGATGTGAAACATGTCGTGACAGCTTCTTGTACTCGGTTATCGTTGTTGAACTTCTGGCCACCGAAGAACGACTTCAGGTGCAAAAAGAGATGAAAGTCGCTAAGTAAAAGCGGCCAGATGTAACGATATGTGGCTGACATCACTGGCGGCAACTTATGCAGAGCGATACGCTATAATAAGTGCCATCAAAACGCCGGAGGTGTGTAGAAAAATAGTTCAAGGTATAGTGATTTTTTGTAATAATTTATTTTCTGAGTCCGTACTTGCTTTTTTTGTACTACCAAACGGAACTTACTTTTTGGACGTACCTCGTATTATAAACATTACTTATTTCCTGCTAGAAGTTGATAGTTTTCATGCTCATAATGTTTGACTTGGTTTATTTGACTTTTATTTTTAATTTTATTATTTATAGTCTGTTTTTAGTTCGACCTTTACATTATTATATATCAAATAAATAAATTTTTTTCTTACTTGAAATATTAGTCTGGAATTGATTTGATGAGCCAGTCACAAGATTTGTGCACAAAATAAAAATTCGCCTATATTTTCCTCAACATTACGTCACATAATTGCTTTTATAAAATTTAATTGAATTCTTAGGGGCCAATTGACATAGGGGGCAGTTGTCCAGGAGGTAATTGTCCGGACACAACAAAAGCTATGGGCACCTTGTTATTGTCAGCGGCCATACATTCAAGACTAGAAGTATTTAGAAGCTGTTTACATAAAAACTAACGTTTTAGTATGTACGAGCTACGTTCAGAAAGCAAGTTCCGTTTGGTAATACAAAAAAAAGCAAGCACACACTCGGAAAAGAAACTTATTAAACAAAATCTCCGTAAATGAACTAAATAACAAATACTCTTGTATGGAATTGACTGTAAAGTGAAAAACTCTAATCCACAAGGAGAAAAAAAGGAAATAAATACGTATCCGTAGAGGTTTTCACTTTATATTAATAGTCAAATGAAAAATTCAGTTATGGAATTCTCAACTAATAGAAGAAAATGAAATAATTGACCATTAATATCACCTCTAACCGCTGAACAATTTAGTTTTATACAATATTCGATACAAGATGAATAATTGAGTTTATGGTAACATGAAAATTTTCATGGTTGTTGAGATATTTATTAGATGAGAACTTCTAAACATCATTTTATAATGTTAGTAAAGGGTTGAATAAATTCGATTATGCTATATACAGATTCCGGAAAGCTGGCATAAACATGTTTTCCACGTGCAATGGGTGGTACTGGAAAGCGACTGGGTTCAATGAACATTCCTGTACATTTGAACCATCGAGAATTTGTGGCATCAATTGGATCAGAAGGTGGAACGTCGTTTTTCAGCAATCTTGCCAACAAGGACGAATTTCCGGATCAGCTGGAGAGAATATGATTGGAGTTTGATCCGCAGTATATACAGGGTGTTTCTAAATGGGGGGGGGGGGGTTCTAGAAATTTAGGCGTCGACTGCTAAGGTCATTTTGACCCTTTTACACAAATTATATCTGTACGCAGCCCGGGACAAACACAAACATCCATGCCCACGGCGGGATTCGAACCCACGGCCAGGTGGAGAACTAGAAAGCCTACGCCATAGCCCTCTCGGCCACGTTTCTAAATGGAAGCACAATAATTACGTAGTATGATTCAATGCATCAATCTAAGCAAAAAGTTCTCTAACGAAAATGTCTAAAACTCAAAATTTAGAGCCTAAAAAAATTGCATCATTACGTCATTTTCGAACTTTTTGCACCAGCGGTTCATTACATACACCTTAAAAAATGCGAGAAAACTGCGGCAATTGTTGAGATTAAATGAGTTTTCTGCCAGGTTTTTAGCATACTTATTGTCCTTCCATTTAGAAACACCCTGTATAGACCCTGGTAAAATTGCTGCCGATCCGAATTGTAGACGTAATTCAAGCAAAAGAAGGCGTTACTCGATATAACTAGTGGTGACTAATTTTTTGCCCGGTAAGCTTATCTTTCCTCGTTAATTAATAAACATTCATCTCCGCAGTGGAACTAAAAAATCAATGAGCTTGAGAACATATACAGCGTCCCAACAGTCAAGGCCGCCGCTTTAAATTTTATATTTTAACTCTTAAAATAATGGTGGACCACTTAGACACCATTGACAACATAGTTAAAAACGAATATAAGATTATATAATAACCCTTCGGTATTTGATAAAAGTGGACACTGTACTTTTATTGACACAATACAGATAGACTTCAGTCTTAATAAAAATAAGAAGCATAAAACACGAGAAATGTTCATTGAAGAATAATCACTTGAAACCAGACACTTACTGGTGGTGAACAAATACTGCTAGAAACCGTGAATGAAAAGTCCTTTAAATAGAATGAAACCATTTTTCCACAAAAATTTAATGAGAATATTTCAAGGAAATTTCAATTTTGTGGAAAAGTGTTTTCTTTCTTTTATAAATAAATATCAAGATAGTTTTGGGTTGTTATGGACCAGACCATCTCACTACCACCTCCAGAAAGTAGTATTGGGTCAACGCCATCTGATTGGAAAATAATGTAGTGGGATTCATCGCTCTACAATGGCCCATTCCATATTTGCATTGACATTCTTGGAAGTTGCTCGACTGTTTGTGTGTCTGCCCATTCAATTGTTTCATAGAAAGCAGCTACCCTAAACTGTGTGGACATTTTTTATTAGTGATCTAAATATGTGTTCTTTTTGTAAAGCATGTAAAAAAGGAGTGTCTGGTTTCTTATGACCATTCAGTGCATCCAGGAGGATTGTTTTCATCTTCAGTCAAATAAATACCGGGGTATGTTCAATAAAACACAAAATACTGGTTTTCATCCAAATTTATTATGTCGCCTTCAAAATGGGCTCCATTTGATGCGATACACAGATGCAACGAATAATGTAGTCGTCGAAACACTTCTTGTAAGCATTTTCCTCTATGGCCTTCAGGATCTTCTGCGAAGTTTGTTTCTGTGACTCAAACTTCCTCCATGAAATGGTAATTTCGACTATTTGCGGTTTGAATATACATTTCGTAGCTCCGTCTCCATCATCAGTGAGAAACTAAAAGTGAAAATAAAGATTAAACCTAGAACTCTTTAAATGACGAAATCCCTGTTTTTTTGCTTTTCAAAATCAGTTCCTGTATATCTAACAAGAAGACTCTTGACTCACCGAGTTTGATAAAAAAAAAATAAAGATAAAACATGTGCGAGCAGGTTTCGCCCAATTAACTATCCATTCAAAGCATTCGACGGACTTTTCAAAATTTTCCGAGAAAAAAACTTTATAAAATTTTTAACATGAATGTACAAATAGAGAAGGAATAAAAAATAATTTGACGAAGACGGAATTTGAACCCGCACCTGCAAAATAAAAGCCCAACATCTTACCGCTCTACCACTACAACCTATTAGAGAATTCTACTCTACATTTCGGGTATATATAAACTGCACACATTGATAATAAACTTTATAATTTTTTCTCGGAAAATTTTGAATAGTTAGCGTGAAAGCATCTCGTAGAATTTGGTAAATCCCGCTAATTCGGTTACTCCTGGGGTCTCCTTGAAGAGGAAAAAATGTATATAGAGTCTTCGCAGATAGACTATTAGATGAAGATTAAAGTAATGTTTAGAATGTAAAAGAAATATTTGTTTCTTTTATTGTGTATCATGCTCCTGAAGATGCTTTCGAGCCGAAATGTAGATTGGACCATTTATCGCACCATTGCTACAAAAGCGCCACAGCTCAAAAAATATCAGTTTTTTCAAGAAATACAGAAAAAGATATTTGACAATAGTAAAACTCCGAACAGTTAAGGTGATACAACTGTTCTCTGATGGCCAAATTTTGAAGTTAAAGAATTACGCTTTTGATGTTTGGTCAAGTATAGTTTCTCCAACTCAATCATACAGATAAGTCGGAAATGGTTTGGTTTGGTTTGTTTGGTATTAACGTCCTTTCAACTGCTATGGTAGTCGGAAATGGAGGTTTGAGTTGTCACTTTTGAAGCAAGGGTGCGATATTCTTTATATTCTTTCTATTAACCATTGCTTTAATCTTCATCTATTAGTTCTGTATATCTAGGTAAGAATTCCTGAAGTGGGTCCCACAAAAACAAACATGTCGTGAAATTTAAATCTTTTATTATAATTTGGTGGTAGAGTTCTCACACTGTAAGGTGAAAGGGAAGAGTTCACTTTATGGCGCTCAACAGGCAGGGACGTCATAGAGATAGTATACTTCAAACCCTCATGCGCGATCTGTGAGCTGCTTTTTTTAAACTCAACCCTGTTCGGAACTGCTCGTTGCAGCCTATTGTTGAAGTGCCAGGGTTTAAGAAAATTAGAGCATTTTAAAAAAAATTTCCCTACCTATCCATACCTATTGAGCCGGCCAGGTGGCCGAGAGGGCTAGGCCGTAGGCTTTCTAGTTCTCGAGCCCGCCTGGCTGTGGGTTCGAATCCCGCCGTGGGCGTAAAAAGCGCAAAATGTCCTTAGTAGTCGACGCCTAAATTTCTAGAACCCTCCCCCCATATCTATTGAGCGTGATAAAGTTAACTGTTCTTAATGAAGTTAACACTTAAAATTTCCAAAATATTTTTGAAAAATTTCCCTTTGTTAAAAAGTTATAAAAATACATCTTTTTGGTACTATTTGTTTAAAAAGTCATATCTCAAGCTAATTTTTTCAAATCTCTTTGAAATTTTAAAGATAAGTAAAAAGTAGATATTTCCTAACAAACATACGAGGGGTGTTCAAATGAAAAGGTACGCAACGACACCTGGGTATAATCGAATTCTTTATTCAAAGTAATCCCCATCCACTGTTTCGCGAGCCGAAGGATTCCTTGTTCCCAGAATTGCTGTGGCTGTGATAGCAGCCATTCCTCCACTGTGTTCTTTGAGATGTTTGAGATGTTTTTTAGCGGACCAAACAGATGAAAGTAGCTGAGCGACTTGTACAAGCTGTAGGGCAGATGCTCAAGCTGCTCCCACTTGAACATGTCCAGTACACTTTTTGTGACTTTGGAGACGCATGGACGAGCATTATCGTGGAGCACAATCACTCCCTCAGTGAGCAGCCTAGACGTATGGACCTGCGTAGTCTGCGGAGTGTCTCGCAGTGCACGTCGCTGTTAATGTTTTTTCAATGTGAACGCCATGATTTCCTTACACACGCACTGCCGATTCAATTGACCGGAATCACAACTACTTGATTCTCTCCTGCATCATGTGAGAGCGGCTCGCCGGACAGTACGTTCTCTTCCCTAATGTCGCACTACGTTATCCCTAAGTGGCATAGTCAGATTCCAACCGGTTTGATTTTTACGACATTTCCTACCTTTTCATTTGAACACCCTTCGTAAAAGAATCTGAAAAAAACATTTTGGCGTGAAATAATAAATTTTTAATAAAAAATGAATTTTTTTAATGTTCTCAATCGATTTCAAAAATTTTGAAACAGACACATTGAATCTGTATTTAAAAACGATTTAGAATTTGAAAAAAATGTTGGTGATCTTTGTTATACGCTTTTATTTAGTGTGCTCTTCTGTGGGTGTTCGCGTCTGTTTTCGGGTCAAATCTTGTAATCAATATTAAACAATCTTCCCGACAAGCTAGAGAGCTGAATCTCGATACACATACACAGGAGCGACGACGATGCATGTTGAAAGAAATTTTTCAAATCAGTGGCACCGTAGTAAGATTCCAATTGCCACAACAAACAATTCGTTATGACGAGGGTTAAATGTATCCCTTGTTTATTGTTGCTAAACAAGAATGAAAGCATGGTTTGAATAAACCATTTTTCCCCCTCTTTGTTTTTACGTGAATGCCATCATTTTTGGTCAAGCTATTCATTCGTACCACTGGGCTGCTATCACGTAACTCTTCATCTTTATGCAATTTATTATAAAAAAAAAAATGGAAAAAATAAAAATTTCGTAATAGTATCAGAAAACGTACAACATGACTCTGTGACAGTAAATTTATTACAAAATGTTAATAAAACATTTTATTTTTCCAACGGTGCTGAATCTCAGTACAAAATTCGAAGTCTATATTTTTAAAAAATGATTTCGCCCATTCGTGCAGATCTTTCGGTGAAGTGATTGGTCGTCCATTAACACTCTGCTTACTTGTTTTGCGTGTATTACCTCCGAGGCCATCGCAAGCCCCTTTACCATGCGAAGTCTACATGATGATAAAGGTTCTACATCGTGATCTTTTTTATGATAAAGTAAATTGATGAAGTCTGACTTGTATTTTTTTTTTTACTGAGAACCAGCACCGTCGGAAAAATAAAATATTTTGTTAACATTTTGTTAACTGAAATTATTTTTTAAATAATCAACTAATTTGCAATTGAATAAATTTACTGCCACAGAATCATGTTATAAGCTTTCCGATAATATTACGAAATTTTTATTTTTTATTTCATTATTTTTGTTATAATAAATTGCATAAGGATGAAGAGTTACTTGCTTAGCAGCCCCGTGGTACCAATGAACAGCTGGATAAAAAATGATGGCATTCACGTAAAAACAAGTGTGAGAAAAAGGTTTTTTTTCAAATCACGGTTTTATTCTTGTTTAGCAACTATAAACAACGGATACATTTAATCCTCGTCATAACGAATTATTTGATGTGGCAATTGGACAATTCGTAGTAATAAATTAGAACCATCAGAACCCTAACCAGTGAACCGATTTGAATTTTTTTTTAATATGCATTGTGTATGTATATCAAGTTTCAGCTCTCTAGTTTGTCGGGAAGTTGTTTTAATGTTGATTACAACATTTGACCGGACACACACACACAGAAAAGCAAGCTAAATAAAAGCGTATAGTTTTTTTTTTCAAATTCTTAATAGTTAATAAATTGTGAACATTAAAAAATATTCATTATAAAAAACAATATAATTAGAACATATAAAATAGAATATAATAAACAATCTGTAGAACATATAAAAAGAATATAATCAGAAAGAGAAGCGGGATATTGTATGCGGGAGTAGTGATGGGGATAAAAGGAGAATGAGACAAAGAGGTAAGTAAAAGGTTGTTAAGAGCTTAATAAATAAACATTGCCAGGTGAAAAGTGTAAAGTTGATGAATGGGGGTAATACCAACATAATTAAATAAGTGAGACACAGAGTTTTCGGAGTTTCAAAAAAATTCGAAGAAACCATTTTTGGAGTCGGAAAAGACGTGATAGGTTAGATTTGGTGGAGGATCCCTAAAATTGTATACTATAGGTGAGAGTGGAGTGAATTAATGCGTAGTAAAGCAACAACAAGATATAGGAGGGAAGGTAATGGAGACGGGAAAATAAACCGAGACGCGAATTTAAGGTGGAGGCAAGGGAATTAATGTGTGTCCCAAGATAGGTTGTGGGATATGTAAATTCCAAATATTTAAAGGACTTAGATGGAGTGATATATTGAGAGTTGTATTTAAGCGAGAAGGTAGTGGTGTCAAATTCTTTATAATGTTGGGTAAAAATTATATAAGTAGTTTTATCAAGGTTCAGTTGCAAGTGGTTCCAAAGGAAAAATTTATGAAGAATAGTATTAAACTTATGTTCAATAGATAAGAGTGAAGATTCCGCAAGTGATAGAGTGGCATCATCGCCATAAAGAATAAGAGACAAAGGGGAAAGTATATATGAAAGATCGTTAATGAACAAATTAAAAAGAAGGGGCGAGAGGATAGAACCTTGGGGAACCCCGGTGATACGAGTAATTGGATCAGAGGACAAATTAAATAAACTTAAAGAATAAACACGATTTGGTAAAAAAAACTTGTGATGCATTCTAATGGCGGGCCTCGGATATTAAAAAAGTGAGACAGCTTAAAAAGGAGATTGAGGAATGGAATCGAAAGCCTTGGAATAATCAACAAAGAGAGATACAACAAAATTGTTGATAGCCATATTGGAAATGATAAATTCAGTCAGTTCAAAACAAGCTGTAGTTGTGTTACGTTTAGGGAAATGTATTTTTTTATTACTTTTTAACAAGTGGAAATATTTTAAAAATATTTTGGGAATTTCAATACTCCATTAGGTACTACCAAATTAAAATAAAAGTTTTAAATTTCACAACATGTTTGTATTTACGGGGCCCACTTCAGGAATCCTTACTCATCTTTAAGGGGGATAGGCAGGACCAGATGATAATAGGAAGGTTGGGGGGGGGGGGGTCATGTCTAGCGTTACTTAGCTCTTCGATTTAGATTGATTCCAGACTAAATATTTGGGATGTTAAATTTATCAAAGGACCAAGAGTCCATGTAGCAAAAAACATAATTTAACTGTTAGTTTGTTTTGTTTTTCAAAATTTTAATTATAGAAATATTGTTAGCAACATATTATCAGAAGCATATGTAATAAATAATTTTGCAATTTTTCTAGTTTCCTGAACGAGCACGAAAAGGTGAAAGCAGGTTTTGGAAATTAGCACTTCATATTATCCAAATCTAAATATTATTCACAAATTTTTAATAATATCTCTAATAATAAGTAAAAATGGTAGATTATGAATAGTCTCCATTGCCCTCCAGCGGCCCCTGTTTCATTTTCTGACACCTCCTCAGATTTTAGACTTTGAACTCCTCTACACTGACTGATTTTATTGAGACTCTTCTCCCCTCCTCATCCATCTTTGGGAGGGGGTAGACGTACGTTACGGCGTTATAAGGGATTGCCCTAAAATGCTTCAGAATCGACAAAAGCAATACTTATCTTAAAATGCTTCAAAATATGCTTCGTATCGCTAAGGATAGATTTGAAATTTGCAGGGATACAGACGGAGCACATGTCGAAAATTATCAATAAAGTTTTGACGTAAATTTATAAATCTGTTCTGAGTAATAATCTTAAAAGCAGGGTTTGCAATGAGGTTTGTTCCTATTTGTTCCTTCAATGCTAAAGCTCCTCCTTGGAATGTTTACAAGATTTTATTAATGATCTGCCTATGCTGCTTTAGTAAAGCTCTAGATTAAGAAAGTACGGCAAACTTCGTCGTCTGCTACCAAATCCGCCATTGTTGGCCCAGTTGGCCCTATCAAGTGAGTTACGCTTCCTCTAAAATTCGGCTTAAATGCATCCTTTTCGCAAATTTTCTTATTATTATCGTCTGGAAATATAACTGACAATCAGTAAATTCTGTAACTATTGATTTTTCTTTAAATTTTGTTTTCAAGTATAATTTTTTACATATAAATAATGTTGACGTTGAGGCAATTTAATGATACCCAGATTAAGTTTTTAGTTTATTTTCACTTTATTTATCCTTAATAAACGATTTACATGTAATTAATAAATTTTAAAAAACGTTGTGTGTAGTTTTTGTAATTTTATTTATCAAAATATAATTTTATAAATTTTTATTCAAATATAACTTAATAAACTTTTATCAAATTAATTTTCATATTTATATCAAAAATTTCACTTTACCAATTTTAGTATTATTAAATTATAAAAATTATTAAATTATAAAAAACTGTAATTATAATTATAAAAAGTATAAAATATAATTTAATAAAATAGGAACGATTCAATTTAAGTTTTTGATTTAAATAGAAAAATTACTTTGATAATTATATTTTGATAGAAAATTTTAAAAATTATAATTTGGAAAAACTATCCAAAAAATTACAAAAAAATTACAAAAAAATAACTACACATGCAATGTATTTTGAAATTTATTCATTTATGGAGGTTTTTAATATTGACGTAAAAAATCTACCAAAAACTTAGTTAAAATTTTCTATAATTTTTTTTCACCCAAATAGCAAATTTTCGTTATTCAATTTCCTACATTATATTCAAGTTTAATGATGAGTGATAATTAACTTCGCTAAAATAAGATGAAAATAACACGGACAGTTTATTTCAAGTTTTGCCTCCACATTTCACAGACAGTTTAACCTTGTTATATTGAATTGTATTTTCTTAAAAGGAACTATATTCAACAAAAAATTATATTTTCTGATCGTCTGAGAATTGCACAATGCAACATTTCTATAACATTCGGTAAAGTTATAATATAAACGTACTTGCTTCTTATTATTTCTTCGGATATTTTAACGAATTTATTAACTTCCAAGAAGCATAGATTGAAGGATCCTGAAATTTTGCTTATTTGGATTAAAATTTAGGATCAATCAACGAATATTTCATTAAAAATTTAATCTAAATTGCATCTTCCACATGCACTTCAATGGTATCTATCGCTGCGTTTGGGCCAACAATGGCTGACAAACTCACGTGACAGCCGTTCTACCAATCAGCAGCTGCGGGCGGCGCGGAAAAGGTTTGCCGTACTTTCCTAACCTAGAGCTTTATGCTTTAGCTGATTGGGTCGCCATCTGGTGGTCAAAACGCGAATCAACTTTTGGGGATTGCTGCCTTGTGCTTCAGTGCAAGCAATGAAGATGTGTGAACAAATGGATATCCAAGAGAATTTGAAATAAGGCATTTCATATCGTCGTAAAAGCTATAAGTATTGTTCTGTGGTAGGCCGCAAATCCTAAGGATCAGATGAAATTACTTTACACAAGAATAGATGAAGGAGGTGCATATGTTCGTGGTTTACATTATATTCCGAATAAAAAACGAAAGGCCCTATGGTTAGCGTTTACGAAGAATGAAGGAGGAAACTTTGAATTGGGAGATAACTAAGTGGATGTGTGGTTGCTCATTACATTTTAAATCGGACGATTTTTTTTTGCGTAAGTGAAATTATTCAAGAGAATGTAAAAGTTATCTCGTAATAGTTTCGTTCTGCATGCAGTGCAACGCAGGCTGAGAATGATGCTTGTACACAAAACCGTAGAAATACACCCAATAATTTTAGTGGTGTTAAAATTCATACTTTTGTAGGGTTTCCAACACAAAAAGGAGGTTAAAACGTATTGCCATACTTTTAGACAAGCAATGAACGGAAATACTTTTCTTGGATGTGCAGTAACACGTTAATCTGATGGGGCGGACTGGTCAAATTGCTTGTCTGAAGGCACAAAGCTATCACTTCTAAACCATTATCACTTCTATTTTTAAACCACACCTAATGAAGAGGCCAGCGTTTAAAACACTTTCACCATCATCAAGGCAACGACTTTTATTTCCAGCATACTTTAATAAAGCAGTGAACGTGGGTTCCACACTTCTCCCGTAGCGTCCATGTTGGAATATGAGCCATCTATAGGTCACGGAATTCGCGAATACGGCCCTGTATAGCCTTTAGAATTTTACTATATGCTGATGATGTTGTTTCTTGCTGCATGTAGAGATGCTATTCAACTAGTAACGTCGCTTAAGGACGTTTTGGTTGAATCTTTGTATAATAGAAACATGATGTCGGTAAATGCTGACAAGACTTTTTTTCCCAACGTAATAAACGCGATGTACTGATAGAATTACCGTTGTACTACGACAATTGTCGATTATCAATAGTTACTACTTTCAAATACTTGGGCATTACAATCGCATCTGATCTTAATTGGGACCACCATATTAATTCATTACTAGTCACTCTAAATAGGATCAAGGTATTATTTCTCGATAGCGGTTTTTGCCATCTAAGATTCCACTTCATCTTTACTATGTCTGGATATATTCGTCATTGTGTTTCAGTATAGTATTCTGGGGTGCTTCAACCTCACGGAACCTTACTAATGTTTTTAAATTACAGAAATGGTTCTTTAGAACGTATCTCGGACTGCCTAAATCTACCTCCGTGTACGTGTACCTAATGAATGTCCGTGTCATCTTCATTTTCGGAATTAGATATACCGAAAACTTGCCAGTTATTTTTTATTTGAGTGTGCGCATTTATATATAAAGCTACAGATTTATTGTTATCAATTTTCACACCAATAACTCTGGTCCGCAACGCCAGTAATCATCATTATCCAACAAGTACTGCTTCCCAACTAATTCTCCCTTTTATTAAGCAAAACTACCGTCGGCGATGTTTGTCCTATACAGGGCTGTTTTTGCCAACTGAGTTACAACTGGAATCTGGTTATTTAGGCTTACCAATCGTTGAAAGGATTTGTCTGTGGTCTTCCCCTCGACTTTCGTTCTTAATTGTGAATGCTGTTACCGTAAGACACCGGGTGTCCCAAAAATGACTGATGGATTTTGAAAATCAATAAAAAAAAGACGGAATGCGATAGATATGTACCGTTTGCAGCCTTATGCTTAGGAAATCAGGGAATGTTATCCCACCAAATTTCAAATTTAGTAAACATTTTCACCCACAGGTGGCGCTGAAAACTATGAAAAAATAAAAACCGGTATGAAAATGTTGCAAGGACTGTTGCAAAAAACTAAACAATGACATTTTCAATGTAACCCCCATTTGCTGCAACAACGTGGCACAATCTCAGGCAAACATGTCAGTTGAAACATGTCACATCCGTTTAACTATACCTGTTACAGATCGCCTGCAGCGCCATCTCTTGGTAGAAATGTTAACTAAATTTGAAATTTGGTGGGATAAATTTCTCTGATTTCCTAAGCATAAGGGTGCAAACGATACATATCTATCGCATTCCGTCTTTTTTTTATTGATTTTCAAAATCCATCAGTCATTTTTGGGACACCCGGTGTCATCAGTATGATTCGCGGGCCCCCTCTTTTCAACCCACCTAGAATCGTAAGTTAAATCCAATTCACCGTAATTAAAAATTTTAGCCCGCACCAGGTCCGACTATTTAGTCGGTTTTGTGTTACTTTAGTTTTGTGTACTGCTTTACTAATCGCCTGTTTGGTGGCTGATTCTTTTATACTTTTAATTTTTGATCTGTTTTGTAATTATCTATAATCTATCTTTATGTAAATTGGTTGAGTTTGTTTTTTTTATATCCTTGTTGGTAGTTGCTCTAGAGGCGTATTTGTCAGTCAATTTGACCATACTGGCCCCTGTGTAAGAGCGAATCTTAGACAACCGAGCCAAGTCAAGGAACGTCTGCGAAATTATTACCATTTCGATAACCAGTCGAAAGATATTTCCAAGTGAGGTTTCGTTACGATGCGTTCTTTTAGAAAACGTTCGGTTGATTTTCTCGGGGTGCGTCCATTTTTTTTGTCAAGACTGTAATTTCTTAGAGCATTTTCTTCTCCTAAACTGAAGAAGCTTTTAATTACTAGGATTATGTTTTTAATAAAAACTCTCCTTTAAATTCAAAAAATAGTTTCAAGTCAGGTGATCTTGCATTTCCTTGTTGGATTTTCGAAGACATTTTTGTATAAACAAAGCCAGGTGATGAATATTTCGAAGAGCTACTGTTAATTCAATTATAAGACCCATAACTTGTATCATTTCAATAGTAGGTAAATTTTGTTTCTGATAAATAAAGAATATAGAATCGTATTTCGTTGCCGCAAAGGCTGTTCTCAGCAAATCATTATAAGCTACTTTTATTCTTTGAATATTGTGCTGAGATGCACTAGCCCAAACAACTACTGTATAGTTCAGAAAGGGGACAATTTTTGATTCAATAACCGTTCTAAACTCTTTTAAAGATAAAAATTATCTCAATCTTTTGATCAGATATGTCCAGCTTTTGAGTACCATTCTTTTCACTTTGACTATTAAACTGTAGATCATTGTCAAAGGTAAAACCCAGAAAGGTTATATAAGATTATCACTTATGAAGGTTATATAAGATTAATTTCTAGGCCAGTGTGTTGATCTCGGAGAACATGAACTATTCAAATCTATATTTTCCTAAGGAACGTTACACAGATCTTCAATTTTAGATTACCCGGTACAGTTGACTGTATTCTTAGAAAGGGTACACGGTAAATTGGCAGAATTTTTTTAATTACCTTTTTTAATCGCCTGCTAAAAATAATATTACAGGTTAATACCTTATTAAACCCCTGACAGTATTTCTGCGTGACAAAGCAACGAAATGGCGCAGACTATACAAACTCGCACGAAATGGCGACGGCGAGAGCCGCTGCTTATTTGTTTCGTTTCAATCTGTTTAGAAGGGAAATGGCTATGCTGCTCACTTTAAATTTGCAATAAAAATTTATAACGAAGTAGAGAAATGTATGAATTACATCTCTAGATATTTATTCAGGCGTTTTTAACAATATCTCACGAAATCCACGACATTAACGTGTAGCATATAGAACACATTTCACACCTCCCAATTCGTAGTAAAATGTTCTGTTTATATTGAAAACATTAATGTTTCTAATAATCAAATTCCTGCAAAATTGTCGCTATAATATGCAGAGTTTACCGTGTAGAATTTGTTCAGATTTCCTCTGATAAAAAGTTTTTTTATTGATTCAAATACGAATCTTCCAACAATGTAACTAAATAAAATTAAACTTGATTCAGTAAGAATTGTGAGTATCGTGAAGTATATGCGGTACTGCTTTCTTTACATAAAATGGCAATCGTAGCAAGCACGAAATGGTTGCTTGGAAATTTAAGACATAATAACCCTTGTGAATTTTACTTTCATTAATAAAAATTACCATATATGAAGATACCAAATACAGTTTATTTGAAGAAAAGTAAATATATATAGAAATGCAAGATTTATTTTTAATATGAATTACAAATATTCCATCATAAAGGTGATCTAGTTAAAATGATGGGAAAATAAGAGGCGCCTTGCAATTATCAATAGCAAATTTATTATCATCTTTTATTACTTATCCTGATATACCTATTGGAGTAATATAATATAAAAATATGAAGTAATATAATATAAAAAATATTCAAATGTATTCCTATATTTTTTAAAATTAAAACTATACTTTTAATAAAGATTTATCAGCCGCCATTTCATGAATTTGCTATACGCAGAATAGTTTATGTTCCATTAACGTGATCATACAGTTTTTCATTATTTTCTTTAAAAATCAGTAGTCAGAATATATCAATAGTCTGTTATATGGCTTAACTCATATGCATATTGCAGTTATTGATTTTAAGATTGAAAGTGGTAAATAGAAGATCTAGCTATGAAGTCAGTATTATCAGGGGTTTTTATGACTTTTATTCACCTTTTATAATATGTTTTGTGAATAAAAGTACATATTTCGTATAAAACGTCTGCATTAAAATCTTGAAGAATAAAATAAACTTTATTAGAAACTATAAAATCATAATAACAGATATTAATGGGATTCCTCTCCAAATAAACGAATATTTTGTTTATTTTTTTTAACGAGGACTGTGTGCAGTTGCTTCAGCTCATTCATCTATTCTCCAACTAGAATGAGGGTATTAGTGTACATAATCATCTTAAGGTTGAAGCATAAAATAGCGACTTTTGTCCAGCGTCTTTTTGATTTGTTTTTTTTAAGACAAGAAGAGAAGAGTCAAACAAAGATAATAAATAAACTGAAGAAACTAGGGGATTCGAACTAGGGGCCATGCCTATCGCTGGCACCACTCTTACCAACTGAGCTTCCGCGGATGTGAGCTGAGATATCCAAATGGATTTCATTGAAACCACTAAGCAGCTCAATCGGCAGAGCAGGCCCCGACTCGAAATTCGTGAGTCATCCTTACACTTAAACCATCAAATAAATTGAAGAAATTAACTCAAATAGAAGATAATAAATAAACTGAAGAAACTTCTTCAAGAAAATCACAATGACAAATCGATAAGGGAAGGAAAACTTCCGCGACCTGGATTCGAACTATGGTCGATGCCTGCAGCTGGCACCGCTCGTACCATGCTTATCGATCTCACCGCTCTTTGCCGCCTTTTTTCGAAATTGTATTGTAGTGATGATTTCATAGTTATCTAGAATTATGATTAATTTTTTCATGACAAAAACTGTATTTTAATATTCAGTATCAATCTTGCAAATACGCGAACAATTTTTGGATGTGATTCCGTTTGATTCGTGAAGTGCGTGAAAAAGAAATACACTGTCACTAATGGTCTTTCTTTACACGAAATTCATCTGAACACCAAATGGCAATGGAGTAAGCACGAAATGGCTGCCCTGAAGGCGGTTGGTTCGTTTTGTTTGGTATGAACGTCCTTTTCAACTGCCGTGGTCATTTCAGGACGGCGTTATAGGGGCCGCAAATTTTGCCTCGCAAGGATTCTTTAACGGGCAGCCGGCAAACGACTACACGGGACCAACGGCTTTACTTCCCTTCCGAAGGAAGTGCGTGATCTCAGGATTTCCCCCTGAAAAATCCTCGTCGTCCTCGGCCGGGATCGAACCCGCGTACTCGGGCATCAGAGGCGATCACGCAACCGCTGAGCCACCGAGGTCGATCCTTGAAGACGGATATGGTTTTTAGTATCAATCAATAAAATATTCTAATTTAATATAGTCATTTATTTTTAAAATTTCACATTTCAAGGAATACATCGCTTAAAAAAACAGCCAATCATTGCTCAAGAAAACATTTAGCGCACTCACAATGCATACGAGAGTACAAAATTGTGCACAATACTAGTAGATGCATTCAACATTAACTATACCAAATTTCAATGAAATTGAAGATGGTACCTAAAACATCTCTTGGTCACTTGACATGGAATGACCCTTATTTTTTATTTATACTAATAAGCTACTGTTTAAAATGAAAGAAAATTTACAGTTTTCAACTAAACATCACTCGTTGCAAATATTACTCCCACAGGAGAAAAAACACACTAAATGGCGCATATTACACACATGAGCACAAAATTGTGGCTAGGTTAATGGCTCCCCATTTCCGTTGTTCAAAATATGAACACAAAGTGGCAATGGACTAAGCACGAAATGGCTGCTTTGATGACGGATATGGTTTTCAGCTTTCATCTAATATCAATCAATAAAATGTTCTACAGAATTTAATAAAATCTTTTGACAAATATATACACAGAATTTTTATATTTAAAATTTCGCATTTTAAGGAATACATCGTTTAAAGTAACAGCCAATCACTGCTCAAGAAAACATTTAGCGCACTCACAATGCATTTTTCTTTTAGTGTCTCATGACAATAGAAACGAGAGGTATGGATGTTTTTTGATGGTTCCGTTTTTTATGATATTTTATTGAAGAACGCACTTCTTTAATGCTATTGAAGTTAATGATTACAAAATTTTATTCAAATGTTGTGTAATAATTTTAATAGTAACTTTAAAACTTCCATTTCGAACTAATGAATGCTTTAATTTTATCAATCTGATAGCGTATCTAATTCAGTTCCACATCTGCTTGGGCACATTTCATTATATTATGACTTGGAGTTAGGGTATTAGTGTACAAACAACTTGCTGAAAATTATTTATAGTTAGTTTCGTTAGAATCGCTTTAGTTTCTAATTGATTACTAATTTAAGTTATTACATACTGTATCAGTAAACATTTAACAATACCCTCGCAACTGAAATAGGAAAATTCTGGAACATTATTAAGTACAAGTCAATGTACGGGTATTAAAATGTATAATTTTGTGTGCGTGGATTTGGTACGTTGCCAGATGTTTTTGTAAATGAATGCAATCTTAATTAGACTCGTGGGAAGATACGGCGAGTTTTCCTATACATAAACAGCTATAATATAAATAAATTTAGTGTAAAACTGGATGTTACTTTAAGTTATTGCATATTAGCTATAATTCTGAACTGGTCTCTGTTTGTTAACTTTATTTCATCATTCTTATTTTATATTATATGAGTAGGTAAGTACGAGGTGCGTCCAGAAAGTAAGTTTCGTTTGGTATTACAGAAAAAAAAATTATTATAAAAAAAATCTCCATACTTTGAACTATTTTTCTACATACAGTAGTTTGCAAATTAATGTGAACAAGATGGGATTTTCGGTATTTTTATTGAAATATAGAGTAATTGTTTTAGTAAGTATTTTATTACAATACAGTAAACAGATGAGCGTAATTAGAGTTAAATATCAGCTGTAAATCAGGCCTGTCAAATTCAAAAGCTCAATTTATGTGAAAATTCCCTCTTGTTTACATTATTTTGTACACAGCTGTTGTTCCCACCATTTTGAAGGCACTTATCATAGCGGGGAACGAGTTTTTCTATCCGTCTTCTCAAAACGTTCCACTTGTGATGTCAACTATGTAGTGGCAGCTTCTTTTACTCCGCGTCGTTGTTAAACTTCTGGTCTCTAAGGAACGACTTCAGGTGCAAAAAGAGGTGATTGTCGCTATGTAAAAACTGCCAGAATTTCAATAACGATGAGGGGGTAAAATAAGTTGTTGTTACGTCGCTGACATCACAGGCAGCATCTTTTTATGAAGAAGGATAAAAAAAAACTCCTTCCCCGCCAATAATAATTACCTTCAAGATGGCGCGAACTAAGTAGAAAAATAGTTCAAGGTATAGAAAGTTTTTTGTAATAATTCTTTTTCTGACTGTGTACTTGTTTTTTTTTTGTACACCAAACGAAACTCGTAGTAACTCGTAGTAAAAAAAATAATCGTAAATGATACCTTTTCCTTAATATTTAATTTTTAAATCTATGTTCTGTGAAACAAAGGTTTCACTAGTTAAACATGTAAAAATCCTTCCCTAAAAGAAATTTTTTTTTCTTATTCATAATAATTTAAGAAAGTATCATGAATTTTCTAAATATTCACTTAAATAAAATGACTAATTCTTGTGATCATATTTAATGCCTAAATTTCGATTTCAAAAATATCTATTACATAAGTAGAAATTACATTTAACTATTTTATTTGCAATAGAATGACGCTCGCTGATTTCCTAATTATTTTGAAATGTTTCGTAAGTCGAAGTAAGAACTGTTCAGGCATTCAGTTTGGACTAAAAGCACCGCCCGCGCTTCACTGCAGAACACACTTATCAACAATGCCAATATATAGGGTGATTTATTCAAGTTGAGATTGTATAATTATCTCAGAAGGTATGCGTCGTGCTAAAATTAGCTAAAACTATCCGGGGAAAGCTTTGAAATTTCAAATAGGAACCCCTATTTTCATTACATATATTAGTATATCATGTCAAAGATTTCGTAGAGTTTATCGGAAATATATTTTTCGATTGGTGATAGATTCCTGTGTAATCGGCAAAAATAGGTTAACTGCAGTTATTATTCTTCAACCGGGAACTGACACGTTTTCATTCCAGAATGAATCTCCCATTAAAAGAAGTTACTATTAATTTGTCTATAACATGCCATCAACATGATGGATGGGGCTGCGTTTGATAAAAACTTAAAGCCTTGTTCAAGGAGATTGCTTTACGTAAATTAAACTTCGTTGTTTTTTCAATGGGATGCCCTAAGTTCCTGAATAGCGTTCATGTTGTAAGTCTTATGGTTCAGATTGTGTGAAGCGGCATAATCTAATAGCAGCTATTGTGTCTAACTTACTCGAGTTTAACTAATTTTCGCCAATTTATTGCGCCATCTACCAAGAATCGAAAAAAATGTTTCAGATAAACCTACGTAATTTTTGACGTAGATTACGAATATGCAATATAAATATGCAATATAATACACTTTTCCCTAAGGTGTTGAGTGGAGGGTGTAATTTTAGCGCTTATGAATCGCTTCCTGGTAATATTTTTATTTTAGGTATTTTTTCGCACGATGAATACTTTCCGAGACATTTCGATGTCTCTAGTTAAATGAGTCACCCTGTATTCGTTGCATTGAAGCTACTGTCGTTGAAATTCGCTCATAATTTTAGTTCTGAGCTTAATCCAATATAATTATACAAATGCTTTATGAAGATCCCATTTTTGATAATTTTCGTGTAAATCATTGCTTATAAGGGATTTCTGTATATTATGGAGGGATGTGCATTAGATAATATTAACGAATATAAAAAAATAAGACGTTCGAAATGGAATAGTAGAATTCAGGTTTTGGATCACATTTTTAATAAACTTTTGTAATCGTTACGTAGAATTGAATGAAATTATATAAAATTTATAATACATCAGAGAACATCCATCCACGTGGTTTATACTGTTATGAAACACTACCTGGAATGGTGGACTGATAACGCAAGAAATAACAGCAAGTATAGGCATCTGTCTATTTCTTACATGTTTTTCATTATATCTCTGAGTAACAAACGCTCTCTTTCATAAACAAACTCGAGATTTTCTCTAAGGAGTGATTGTTTTACATTATGAAGCATGTTTAAGAAGTGGGAAGTTTTACCCGAATATTATGCATGGGATAATATATCGATAATAACTGTGTTTACCATGTAATCATCATTTCAAGTAATAATGTTAATACCAGATACGTCATTTCTAATAATGTTTTTTTTATTAGAATGCAACGTAGAAAATTATAAAGACCAAAGTTTGTTTAAACGTTTGAGATCACATATTCAATAAGAAAATAACTCTACAATTGAAGAGGGATCAGAATCTAGAAATCATATATGATAGTTATAGTTTTATGCCCGAGACATTGTGCATACTAAAACGCGTCGGCACTTAATAAAATGCCTATCCTAGTTCACTTTCTCTAGAGCATTTGATTCTTTTTCTATTCTGAAAAATGTTTTTGTTGATTGTAGGAAGATATATATCATTCCACCATTTCATCTAATAATTTTTAAATTAGGAACGAAAACTGCTTAATGGTCTCAAGACGAGTACTTTTGATGAGGAATGAGGGAGGGGAAGGGTGCTATAGGCTTGTTGAACAGTCCAATTTAAGACCGTGTGGTAGCTTTAATGGGAAGACATCCGCTGTTGAGAATTTTATAACATGATTTTATAATTTACAGTAATTGCATTTGGGCGTGTGTTACATACAAGGACCCGTTTCTTAAGTTAGTGAACGCATGAATTAATTAGGTTATGTTGTATATATATTCAGGATAATAAGATGCAGCCTTTTATGCACCATATCAAAGCTGACGACAACATGTTTTCCAAATGCAAAGGGTAGTACTGGTATGTGACTGGGTTCGATGAACATTCCTGTACATTTGAACCAACGAGAATTTGTGGCATCAGCAGGTGGAACGTCATTTATCAATGAGGACGAATTTCGGTATCAGCTGGAGCGAATATGGTTGTAGTTTGATCCACCCTACATACAGGGTGTTTCTAAATCGAAGGACGATAATTACATGGTGTGATTCCATGCATCAATCTAAATAAAAAGTTCCTTGTCGAAAATATCTAAAACTCAAAATTTAGGGTCTAAAAAGATCGTGTCATTACGTCATTTATGAACTTTCGTAGCCAACGAAAAAGACAGGCCGGGGACACTAAAAAGGTCACATGACCAAAGTATATCTAGCAACAATCCAATATTCATCGTTTTCATCTTGGATTTCAATAATCAGTGTTTTTTCGTTTATTGGAAACAATGAAGATAAGATTGCTACGGGATCTACTTTGGTCATGTGACTTTCTAATGCCCCGGCCTGTCTTTTTAGTTGGCTTTGTGAACTTTCCGCAGCCGACGAGAAACACAGGCCTGGGCCACCACGTAACCACCGATAGAGAAGGCCTTCGCAATGAAACATAATACATTGTTACATCATCATAGATAGGGCAAATTCAGGACTTAAGCCTGTTGCACAAAAACCGACTTTTCTCCGTTTTTTGGGTGTTTTGGAACTTTCTCCGACTTTTCACGTTTTTCAGAAATCGACACCGTTTTACATTTGCCGTCTTTTTTGCGTTTTTGAACTTTGTCCGACTTTTCACCGACTTTCTTCCGACTTTTGGATTTCCAACCGAGTTGGAATTTTCTCCGTTTTTTCAAAAATCGCACCAATCAGGTGAGCTCTGAGAGCGCTATGCATTGTGGGCGTCGTCGAAGCCAGAAGTCAGATCAAAGCCGCCATTACAAATAAGCTCAAAAGTTTCACGTTGTCGTTGCAAAAAAAAAAAAAAAATATGGAAAATTCGAAAGGCAAGCAGCTTAAACTGTTAAAAGAAAAGTTAATAAAGGAAGTAGAGGCGAGACCGGCTGCATATTTTCAGACCTTCGTACGTTACAGACGGAGGCGGAGCTTGTGAAACCTAAAGCGCTTCCCATTGGTCCTTTTCACGCCTGGGCCATCGAAGCAATAATAACTTAGGTTATCCACCCAGAATGTTTTTAATAAAAAAAATATGAATAAGTTGCTTTAATAGAGCTTACATATTTTCAAAAATATCAAGAACAAAATCGTAGGTTTCTGCAGATCAAGAGAAAGAAATCAACTCGCTGTCGTGATCTTTGTTGGAGAGAATGGCATCGCAAGGGCAGAAATTACGCTCAGAAGGAGACTCCACGAATTATGATTGCACTATCGCATATGGCTTTCACTTATGACATATGACTTATATAGATGCAAAACCATTCGACGCACTATTCAAAAGTTTACGATGAAAAAAAAACAAAAATTACCACCAAACGTACGCATTTTATAAATATCTAAATTTTGCTTATATCCACTGAATGTCGTTGTAGCGCAGTGGTAAGCTTTGCGTTTCACATACCAAAGGTGGTGCGTTCAAATCCCATCATAATAATTTATGCTTTTTTTTCCTCCTCCTAAATTCGTTTAAAATGTGAAATGCAGTTTGTGGACCTAATCTAAATTTTTCTTCTGCTATTTTTTTCATAGCAAGTATTCTAAAATATTTTTAATGACTTTGAAATAGTAATTGTTGGAAAAATAGTGAAGATTTTGAAAGTGATCTTGTATAATCATTAAAAAAACAAAAAGGTCTCGTAAATTTTGAGACCCACCATTTCACTTTTTCAACATATGAAGATCTGAAAATACGCAGACCGGCTATTTGGAACTCGTCGAGGAGCCATGTTGATTTAACCATAGCCAACATGATAGGTATGCTTTAACTCCCTATCATGTTGGCTATGATTTAACTCAAGTCTCACAGTCAGCCCCATATACGTCATGCTCGATTCCACCAATCACATAAGAGTTCGCGTCGTCGATTTGTCAAAAAACGGATAATGTAAAACGGTTCGGAAAAAGCTACGTTCTTTTTCAAAACTTCCAAAAATGTTCTGCAATCCAGAAAAACGGACAAAGTTTCAAAACGGAGAAAAGTCGGTTTTTGTGCACCGACCTTTATTAAAGGTAGAAATACGAATAACAATACCCTATGTATGATGCAACAATGTATTAGGTTTGCTGCCGACCCGAATAGCAATCGTAATTCAAGCGAAAGGAGGCAGCATTTGTTATTAACTAGGAGTCACTAATTTTTTATTCGGTAAGCTTAACTTTAAAAAAAAAAATTCATCTCCGCAGTGAAACAGAAATCTCGATGGGCTTGAGACGTCTCAACAGTCAAGGCCGCCACTTCAAATTTTTTATCTAACTCTTAAAATAATGGTGGACCAATTAGATTAACATAGTTAAAAATGAATATCATAAGCTTATATAAAAAACCCTTCGGTATTTGTTAAAAGTGGACACTGTACTTTTTTTGACCCCATACAGATAAGCTTCAGTCTTAATAAAAATAAGAAGCATAAAACACATAGAAGAAATATGCATTGAATAATCATTGAAACCAGACAGTTAGTGATGGTGAACAAATACTGGACCAAACTGAATGAAAAGGCCTTTGATTAGGATGAAACCACTTTTCCATAAAAATTTCATGAGACAATTCTCAGGAAATTTCAATTTTGTGGAAAAGTAGTTTCATTCTTTTTCTCGTATAAATAAATGTCAAGAGAATTTTGGGTTGCTATGATTCCTTTAACCAGTGGAGCAAGTACTTAACATGAGATAAAGACCGGATCAACGCCATAGGATTGGAAAATAATGTAGTGGGATTCATCGCTCTATATCGGCCCGTTCCGGATTTGCATTGACTTTCTTGGAAGTTGCTCGACTGCTTGTGTATCTGCACATTCAATTGTTTCATAAATAGCAGCTAGCATAAACTGTGTGGACGTTTTTTATTAGTGGTCTAAATACGTGGTTTTTATGTAAAGCATGTAAAAATAGCGTCTGGTTTCATATGACAATTCAGTGCATTCATGAGGATTTTTTTCATCTTCAGACAAATTCCGGGGATTGTTCAATAGAACACACAATATTGGTTCTCATCCAAATTTACGAGGTGCGTTCAAGTTATAAAGTCTCCAAAATTTTTTCTCTGCAGTGAGAGTAAGTAGAAAGATCCGGATGCTTTTAAAATTTTGCGGGAAATATTTCGTCTTTACTAACATAAATGGCAGGGGGTGGCCGTGGCCTGGTTATCTCGTCAGTTGGCTTGCCAATCGATGGAGTTCAGCAACTTCAGGTGCGGCCAGCTGCTGGTTGGGTGACGGCCAGGGCTTGAGGGCCACCACTGGTGGGACAGCTATTTGGGGCGCGGCTGTTGGGGGACTTTGGTCTGACCCATTTGCCGATTGACCATAGCTGGTTTTCCAGCAGTTGGTGACAGCCTCTGGTTCGTTTATCCCCAGCAGCTCTTCCATCATGAAACCCCCCGTGCTTCGGAGGGCACGTTAAGCCGTCGGTCCCGGCTGCTACTGTCATCTCGTAGCAGTCGTTTATAAATGGGATGGCGCAAAACTCCCTCGTAGGAGTAGGTGCCGCAGATTAGAAACATAAATGGCAGCACTATACCGTGAACGGCGGAATACCGTGCGCGTTGCCGCGAACGATATTTCATATACTTAAAATGGCGAAGTTTAGTTTACAAGATCAACGTGTAATAATTCGTTTTCTGCACTTGCGGGGTGAAACACCCATCGAAATTCATCGCCAATTGAGTGAGATGTGCGATGAAGGCGTTATGAATGTTAAAAATGTGCGTTCATGGGTGCGAAATTTAAAGAAGGTCGAGAATCATGTGAGAATGAACCGAAGCAGCCTCGACCACGAACCAGCTGGACGGAAGCCATGACTGCTCTTGTGGAACAAGTTGTTATTGGAAGACCGTCGCTTACGTGTGCGCGATATTGCCTCTAAACTTGGCATTTCCGTGAGATCTGTGGAGTCCATTTTGCATGATGGGCTGAAAATGCGGAAAGTTTCTTCAAGGTGGGTCCCACGAATGCCGACCGACGAACACAAGTCTGCGCGGGTGGCAATTTCTCAGCAGATGTTGACACGTGATGCAGCAATGAATGGTGCTTTTATTTCATCAGTTGTGACGATGGATGAGACGTGGATTCCATTTTTTAAACCCCGAAACGAAACGCCAATCTTCACAATGGAAACACACTGATTCACCGTCACCGAAAAAATTTCGAGTCACAGCCTCACGCATTGTGTTCCAAAGGGTACAACTGTTACAGCTAATTTATACGAAAATGTTTTGAGAACGAATTTTCTTCCAGCATTGCATGAGAAACGACCAAACAAGACTAGACGGGTGCTTTTTCATCAAGACCACGCCCCTGTTCATCGGGCACTCCTAACTCAGCAGTTTCTTCAAAATAACAACTTTAAGGTGGTTTCCTATGCTCCATTCTCACCAGACCTCGCTCCAAGCGATTTCTGGCTTTTTCCAATCATGAAGGACACTCTCCGTGGTCGCTCGTTTCCCAAACGAACTGCCGTTGCTTCAGCGATTACTAGTGGGCAAAACATACCCCTAAAGAAGAGTTCTCAGCAGCCATGGAATCATGGCGCCGCCGTTGTGAAAAATGTGTTCGACTACATGGTGATTACGTCGAGAAGTAACACTAGTTACAACTTTATGAGTTAAGTATTTTGTCAGAAAAAATTTGGAGACCTTAGAACTTGAACGCAACTCGTATTTTGTCGCCTTCAAAATAAGGTCCATTTGATGCGATTCACAGATGCAACGAATCATCTAGTCATCGAAACACGTTTTGTAGGCACTTTCCTGTATGGCCTTCAGGATCTTCTGCGAAGTTGAACAATTTTATGGACTCGAACGTCTTCCAGGAAGTGGTAATTTGACAATTTGCGGTTTGACTATACTTTTTGGAGCTGTTTCTCCATCATCAGTGAGAAATAAAAAGTGAAAATAAAGATTAAACCCAGAACCCTTTATACGACGAGAGGTCACTAGCTCTTTTTGCTTTCAAAAATAAGTTCCTGTATATCTAACAAGGAGATTCTGATTCGCCGAGTTTGATAAAAAAAATTATACGACAACTTACGCCGAATTAATACAGGGTGTCTCAAATTGATGTATACACTCTTTGAAACGTTATAACTCAGCAACGAAATGAGCTAGAAATATACGGTTTGTTGTATTTCAATCCTTAAACTTCCTTAAGCCCGTACATGTTTAAAATGTCCACCTTCTTCCACTGTACACCCCCAACACCGGCGTCGAACAGAGCGACATACAGACTGGATTGTAGCTAATGGAATATCATTGATGGAATGTTCCATCCAATCTCTAATTCCGTCAGTGTTTGTGAGTTTGCCTCACTGACTTCTTTGGGGATCGTGCAAAAACGTCCATGACGGCATCAACACTCTCGTTATCAGTGGAACTTCTTTCTTCCGCACCAACCTTTCAACACATCTTTCACCGTTCCTTCTGCTTCATACTTGTCTCGGAGTTTTGTTATTGTTACCCTTGTTGGCGGTGGTGTGCCAAATTCAAACCTCCAACGTCGTTGAATCTCAACAACATTCTCCACTTTCCAATAACAATTCAGTATCCACTTATGTTCATCGAATGAAAGTCTCAACGCCATTTTGGTTTATAAACGAATGAACAACACTTTTCCAGCGCGGTCTGGATCATACACAACAAATATATATTTCTGTCTCATTTCGTTGCTGAGCTATAACGTTTCAAAGAGTGTATACATCAATTTCGGACACTCTGTACATATGCAAAGCCATTCGACGGACTTCTCAAAATTGTCCGAGGAAAAAACTTCATAAAATTTTTAATATGAATTTAGGAAGAAAGAAGGAGATAAAAAATAATTTGACGAAGACGGAATTTAAACCCGTACCTGAAAAATGAAAGCCCAACATATTACCGCTGCACCATTACAACCTATTACAGAATTCAAATCTACAATTCGGGTATTTATAAACTGCACACATCGGCAATACCTTTATAATTTTTTTCTCGGAAATTTTGAATAGTTATGGATGGGTATTTAATGGCGTGAAAGCTACTCATAGAAGTTTTTAAATCAAATTTGGTGACTCGTGGAGTCTCCTTGAAAAGAAAAAAATGTATATACAGGGTGTTGTTAAATTTCATGTCAAAAATGATACGGGTGATGGAATATGGGATTCTAAGCATAATAATTTAGGCCCGAGTTTGAACGATAACTGAGATATGAAGAGAAATAAAAATGCCGCAAACTAAGATCAACAAGTTAATAACTCACTTTCTACAACACCTAGAATGATGAAATTTAGGAGAATAATAAAGTACATATAATTGTGTATAACGTTAAAATTTGATGGAATTCCAAAGAGTTGTTTTCGTACGTAGTCAACATCGTAACACGTGGTGGTTAGTAGGAATGTGAGCATGTGTTACGATGTTTGGTTTGGTTTGGTTTGTTTGGTATTAACGTCCTTTTCAACTGCCATGGTCATTTCAAGGGTTCTTTAACGTGCAGCTGGCAAACGACTACACGGGACCAACGGCTTTACTTCCCTTCCGAAGAAAGTGCGTGATCTCAGGATTTTTCCCCTGAAAAAAATCCTCGTCGTCCTCTGCCGGGGTCGAACCCGCGTCCTCGGGCATCAGAGGCGATCACACAACCACTGAGCCACCGAGGCCGATAAACCCGTTTGTCACACCATGACCTACTCTATTATTACCGACCTGTTTTTAGCGATGCTGTCCTATTGTTCTCAGTGGGCCAGCCTAAATTTCTCTTTCTGCCACTGTGGCGCTACTTACGCCCCCTTCTTTAAAACTATTTGTATGGTTAGTTTAGGATACTTTATTTATTCTATTGATAATTTAATTACCCTGTTGTGTTTATGGGCAGCATTGTTTGGACTGAACATCAGAAATAATTCCTCATCAGTATAGAAATGATAAAAATAATATTAAAGACAATAAAATTAATATACAGTACGAAACAAGTATCTAATGTTATTTTAAAGGTACAGTACTGTAGAGTACATTTTTACAATAAAAATTACATATAAAACATGTTGCTTAGGTAGGATTGAAAAGAACCATTAATCTTCTTGTGCTTCAACATCATTTTTTCTTTTTTTTTTTTTTGTCAAAGCCAAAAACCTTATTTTTTATTTTTAGTAAAAATAAATAAATAAACAAATAAAATAAATGAATAAATAAATATGTATATATTTTTAAACAGTTTCACCTAAAAAATTCATTAAGGCACGGTTTATAGAAGTCCTAAGTGTTTATTAGTGTGCAAAAAGTATTAATTTTGTCAAGTGGGAGGCCTGGAGGCCGTTATTCCAATTTATATTGATACATGAATGACGGCTACACAATTCAGTACTAATTCGCGTAATATTTTTCATGCTTGTTGAATAAAAATCACTGGATAGTAAGATTACGTTACTATTCCCAATACTTTAGTTGGGGGGTGTACGTGGCGCTCCTAGTGACCAAATCATGAAAGTGCATTGAACCGCATTCCTATGCGCTTAAAACAGGTCGGTAATAATAGTTTGGTTTGGTTTATTTGGTATTAACGTCCTTTTCAACTACTATGGCCATTTCAAGACGGCGTTATAAGCTTAGGGGCCGCAAATTTTGCCTCGAAGGGTTCTTTAACGTGCAGACGGCAAACGACTACACGGGACCAACGGCTTTACTTCCCTTCCGAAGGAAGTGCGTGATCTCAGGATTTTCCCCCTGAAAAAATCCTCGTCGTCCTCGGCGGATCGAACCCCGGTACTCACGCAACCACTGATCGTCCTCGGCGGATCGAACCCCGGGCGATCACGCAACCACTGAGCCACCGAGGCCGATCTATGAACATTGTAATGAAGGGATAATTTAACAAAGATCGTAAAATTAGAACGTTAATCTGAAATGTACGTTAATTTGAGGTACATTGTAACAGGTGAAAACAAAAGCACGTGGATTTGTTGAAACATGAACGAGGCTTGGTTGTGTGGGAAACAAAAGCCACGCACATCGAATTACTAATAAAAACCAGACAACATTAAGTAACACTTTTTAATACTATTTGATATAGTATTTACGCATCACATGTATATTTTTACAACATATGCTCAAAATATAAATGTTTTTAAAGTAGCCGATAAGACTTCTAAAGTATTGCACTATTTAACGAAAATCGAATTTGGACCTTTGGATCACCCCGTATAATAGGAAAGCCTTGAAAGCACGTAAAAAGGAGCGGAAAGGAAAAAACGAGGCCATTCATCGTCTATAATTAAGTAACTTGTTGGTAATTCCGTACTGGATTTCGAGGTGAGAAAGATGTTTTGCAGCGGAATCATCGAACGGACCATAAAAAACAAACTTTAATCATCTATGGAAGTGCGACGCCGCTAACGAAAGGAAAATGTCGCAAGAAAAGCAATCTAAAAATTGAAAGATTTTTGAAGAATTCTGAACATTCTCATGACAATAAAAAAAATTAATTTCGGAAACAGGAAGCACAGATAGGTAGCTATCATTTTAAGTTTTCAAATCTAATGGCGAGAGATGGAGGCCACTGATCTTTAGGAATTCGAAAGGGAAAACCTCAATACGGCAATCTCAAGTAAGTCGCGCGAAGCGGGCTGATCAACAACTCAGTTGACCGCGTGTTACACAGATTGATAAAGGACGTTCTCTAGCCTAGAAGTCTTCTGTGGTTCACCCGAAAGAAAGAAGATTGCTTGATCTGCCAGCATCTTCGCTGGCCTAAACTGACCACTTAAGTGATCCAAGTGACCAGTGCCCCTTTTCACCAGCTAGATGCGCAGGTCATCGTCGTCGTAGCGTATTCCCCGATAGAGACGGTACTATAAAGGTCGTACAAATGAAAACGAAAATTATTTTTTTTTATCCAAAGTGTATACAAGGAATTTAAAAATACTCTCCAAATGCGTTAAAGCATTTATCCCAATGTGTAACAAGACGTGTAATTCCTTTATGGAAGAAGTCTATCGCTTGCGTGTGGAACCATTCCAAAACCTCTTCCTTCACTTCATCGTCCGACTGAAACCTGCGGCCTTTCAGATGTTTCTTGAGATTCCCAAACACGTGAAAGTCACATGGGAATAAGTTAGGGCTGTAAGGTGGATGCTGCATTGCTTCCAAGTTGAACTTTTTGATGAGGTCTGCCGTTGCTTTCGAGGTGTGAAGACGCGCGTTGTCGTCGAGAAGAAGCACTCCTTCTGTAAGAAGTCCAGGACGCTTGCATTTGATGGCCGCGCGCAGTGCCTTCAATGTTTCCCCATATTTGCTGCGTTAACTGTGGTGCCTTTTTCAAGAAAGTCCAGTAAAATCGGGCCTTTACGGTCAACATCACCTTCCCCATGCTGTTTGCGATTACTGCTGTTTCATTGACTCCATTTTGTTGTTTGGACGAAGCGATCACTCGCAGAGCTTCGAAGCGCGAGCTATCGTTCTTTCTAACGTGATGCAACACTTCAACCTATTGCTCAATTAGCACATGGGGTTTCGCAATTGTTGAAAACAAAAACTACGGTCCTACACGTCGTCTTTTTTTCATTTGTACGACCCTTATACATGCAAGATCTCGCACTGCATGTCGCGCTTGGCACCTTACTTGGCACCATAATTTGTAATCTTAAGTATTCCTTAACATTAATCACTTTTAGAGTCATTCAATTTCTCAATCTAATCATTCGATTCTGCGGTTTATTTCTTATTAGATGCTTCTGGTCTCATGCATCATATACATGAAAACCCTTCTTGGTTTCAATGTATTCCCGATACGGACAATCATTTCGAAAGAATTTTTCAATTATTTATATTATTAAAATTTGTAATAATTTATTTTTTGAATTTAATCAATTATACTTCGATTAAGGAAAATGTTTTTCATTAATTAAAACTACATCGTCTGCTTCCCCTTCTGCCATTAATTCACACGCTGCAATATAATATTATTAACATTAGGACAACATAAAAACCAAAAAATCTTTATTTCACTGTACCTTTTAAAATATATAACCCTGAAATCAGCGATAAGAATGGCATTACAACGGATCGTATAATCCCTCATCGTAATGTGGTGTTTTGAGAGTGCCATGATATATCAGCATGGTGCTCTTGATATCAGACAATAAATGGCATATGAGAGTAAGAGCGAAACTTAGACAATCCGAGCAACTCAAGGAACGTCTGGAAAAGAATGACCATTTCGATAACCGGTCGAAAGATATTTCCATGTGAGGTTTCGTTACGATGCATTCTTTTAGGAAACTATCGGTTGATTTTCTCA
>JAHWFO010098272.1:3508656-3526877 GCA_023313115.1 Rhysida immarginata | reverse complement strand
CTTTTAATTACTAGGATTATTTTTTTTTAATAAGAACGCTCCTTTAAATTCCAAAAGTAGTTTCAAGTCAGGTGATACAGCTTTTTTTCATAATTAAAGATATGTTTCCAAAAATAAATGCGAGGCAGTTTTAATTCATAAATGTTCTGTAATAAAATGTTGAACATTTAACCCATTTAAGAATTTCCGTCTGAATCGGTCATTTAGTTAAGCTTATTTCTGCCGTCACGTTATGTAAAAGTTTTAAAATGTACTACTTAGGTCATACCAATAGTTATGTAAGATTGTTACTTATATTTCTGCGCCCGTGTGTTGATATCGGATCAACGGGAAAGCGCACACGAACTATTCAAATCGATATTTTTTTCAAATAAACTGAACATAGCACTTCAATTTTAGATTACCCGGTACACTTAACTGTATACTTAAAAAGGGTACACCGTAAAATGGTAGAATCTTTTTAATTACCTTTTTTTTAATCACTTTTTTAATCGCGTGCTAAAATTAATATTAAAGTTAATATCTTATTAAATCTATGACAATATTTCTGCGTGACAAAGCAACGAAATGGCGCAGACTATACTAAATTGCACGAAATGGCGACGGCGAGAACTGCTGCTTATTTGTTTCATTCCAATCTTTTAGAAAGGAAATGGCTATGTTGCTCTCTTTAAATTTGTATAAAAAAATTTATAACCAAGTAGATAAATGTATGAATAACATCCCTAGATATTTATATAGGCGTTTTAAACAAAATCCTCACGAAAACTATAACATTAACGTGTAGAATATAGAACATATTTCACACCTCCCGTTTCGTAGTAAAATGTTCTCTCTTTATATTGAAAACATTAATCTTTCCAATAAATAATTTCCTGCAAAATTGTGGTTATAATATGCAGAGTTTACCGTGTCGAATTTGTTCAGATTTCCTCTGATTAAAAGTTTTTTTATTGGTTCAAATACGAATCTTCCAACAATGTAACTACATAAAATTTAACTTGATTCAGTAAGAATTGTGAGTATCGTGAAGTATATGCGGTACTGCTTTCTTTACATAAAATGGCAATCGTAGCAAGCACGAAATGGTTGCTTGGAAATTTAAGACAGTTTACATAATCAACCCTTGTGAATTTTAGTTTCATTAATAAAAAATACCGTTTATGAACAATACCAAATACAGTTTATTTGAAGAAAAGGAAATATATAAAGAAATACAAGTTTTATTTTTATTATCAATTACAAGTATTCCATCATTAAGATGGTCTAGTGAAAATGGCGGGAAAATAAAAGGCGCCTTGCAATTATCAATACCAAAATTTATGATCATCTATTATTACGTCATCCTGATATGCCTATTCATATCAAGTAATATTATAAAAAATATTCATATGTAGGCTTATATTTTTTTAAAATTAAAACTATACATTTAATATAGATTTATCAGCTGCCATTTCATGATCTACTTATACTCCATTTTATATGTTCCATTAACGTGACTATACTGTCTTTCATTATTTCTTTTAAAATATCAGTAGGCAGAATATATGAATAGTTTTTTATATGGCTTAACTCACATGTATATTGCAGTTCATTGATTTTAAGGCTGAAAGTTGTAATTAGAAGATCTATCTATGAAGTCAGTATTATCACGGGTTTTTATGACCTTTAATCACCTTTTATAATATGTTTTGGGAATAAAGGCACATGTTTCGTATAAAACAACTCTATTAAATCTCTAACAATAAAATAAACTTTATTAGAATCTTTAAAATCATATTAACAGAAATTATTGGAATTACTTTCCAGATAAATGGATATTTTGTTGGGTTTTTTTTTTCAACGAAAACGGTATGCAGTTGTTTCAGTTCATTCATCTATTCTGTAATTAGAATGAGGGTATTAGTGTACATAATCAACTTAAGGCTGAAACATAAAATAGCGACTTTTGACCAGCGTCTTTATTTTAAGATAAGAAGAGAAGAGGACTAAACGAGGATTTTTTTTTAAGTAGGACAGATACAAGGACTTCAATCCCATGCCTGCCTCGAAAATACTTGCAAAATCAGCATTGCTCGAAATTTTTGAGACCTGTAAGTGTTCAGGCCCAGGAACAGATGGACTAATTTACTGTTCACTTTTGCTTACTAACCATTGTATTCCACCCTCATAAACTTTTAGTTTTAATTCAAAAGTTTATAAATATGTCCCATTATTAAATGCACGCTCTTGTTTAAAAACAATTCTTTTAAAAAAGATTTTATCTTGGTTTTCTTGTTATATCAGGTAACTAGACAACATATAAAGTTTTTTATAATCGATATTTTATACATTTCTTTGCCTGGCAATGTAAGATCTGAATTTAAAGAATTTTTAAAGATTTCGACCTATCTTTAGGTGCCCTGGCGTAAAACTTATAGTATACATGATTTCTGATATCTTTTTAAATATCGAATTTAAAATTCATAAAATTGATATCTGATAAAAAGTTACTTTCCGAAGAATTTATGAAACAAAATCAATTCATTAATAATCAAGGGAATACTGACGTAATTTAAAGAATAATTCCGTTGGGTTCATTGCATTCTAGTTCTGCTCGCGCCCACTACGCCTTCCCGGTACACTTATCAGTCTGTGTTAAATTTCTAATGCGTGGAGCCAGTTTTTGACCCTTATATTCAGGGCCTGCCTGGGACACTCACCAAAGCGACAATGTGCGATCTCACTTGGCACTCATCAACCACCAATTAAGCCCGCGCGTTCCAAGTGATCTTTCGACGTTCACCGGATTTTTCGACTTGTCCCTCACTGCTCAATAATTGCCAAACGATTGACTCACACCTCAGACCCTTCTGCGATTTCAACATATTCACTTTGCAACTTCTAGAAACCACATATGAACGTAGGCCAAACATACATCCAAAGGGGTGTCCAAGCTGGCTACACGAGATACTCGGTGAGATTTTAAAGATTTCGGACTTGTATTATAGTATTACAATTTTTAATGGTCAGCATTGTAATGTAAATTGCGTCAGAAGTAATGCTTCTATCCATTTCAGAGTTTGAAGTTGGAAATTGTGAATATATTTCGGGTGATATTGCGGTCAAATTGGTGAAATTTACCTTATGATTTACATCGGAAAGAAATTATTTTATAAATAAATAAATAAAATGTGAATTATTAAAGCAAGCATCATAGCCGATAAAAAAAAAGATGTTCAGGTGATTTTTCAGTGGCGGGGCTTGTTTCTTTCGTCGGCTATGGCAAGCATTAATTTTATCAACGACTGTTGACTCAACATACAAACGCGACCAATCTATTGTTGACGCAAACACGACCGGCTGATTGTTCGCACATGCAAGCAAACAAACATAAACCAAGTTATGGGAGTTTAAACTCTGGTCACCAGTTGATATGAGCATATTTCAGCCAGAACTTTTTACAAAATAGTAAATGACTTCAAATGATAATATACGGCATGATTTCGCAAACAAAATATTTCACATAGGTAATTTTATTAAAAACGTTTTTTAAAAGATGGACAGAGCGAAAGAGAGATTAAATATTTCAATCCGATAAACTAATGGAATGATCCCTAATCTTTATATCTTTTATTTATACAATAAATTCACTAATAAGCCACTGTTTAAAATGAAAGAAAATTTAGAGTTCTCAACTAAACATCAAATCAACTAAACATCCTTGCAAATACTACTCCCACTTGAAAAAAACCCACACTAAATGGCGCATATTACACAGATGTGCACGAAATGGTGTCTACGTTAATGGCTTCCCATTTACCTTGTGCGAAATATGCAGAAGAAAACATGTTTAGAATTTTACATTGCAAGAAAAATTTTATAATGCTTGAGAAATGGCTGTATTTACTTTATATATTGCAAATACGCGAACAATTTTTGGATGTGACTCCGTTCGATTCGTGAATTGCGTGAAAAGGAAATACACGCTCACTAATGGGCTTGAATAATAATAATAATAAATGGGCTCACTAATACACGAATTTCAGTTGAACACAAAATGGCAATGGAGTAAGCACGAAATGGCTGCTTTGAAGTCGGATATGGTTTTCAGCATTCATGTAGTATCGGTCAATAAAATATTGTATGAATCTGTACACAGAATTTAATAAAATCATTTGACAAATATATACACAGAAGTTTTATTTTTAAAATTTCACATTTCAGGGAATATATCGTTAAAAAAAAAGACAGCCAATCACTGCTGAAGAAGACATCTAGCGCACTCACAGTGCATTTTTCTTTTAGTGTCTCATGACAATAGAAACGAGAGGTATGGACGTTTTTTGATGGGTTTGTTTTTATGATATTTTTTTCAAGAACGCACTTCTTTCATGCTATTGAAGTTAATGATAACAAAAGTTTATTCAAATGATGGGTAATAATTTTAATAGTAACTTCAAAACTTCCATTTCGAACTAATGAATCCTTTAATTTTATCAATCTGATAGCGTATCTCAGTTCATAGTTTCACCTGCTAGTGCACATTTCATAATATAATGAGTTGGAATTAGGGTATTAGTGTACAAACAACTTGATTAATATTTATAGTTAATTTGTTTCGTTAGAATCGCCTTAGTTTCAATTGAATTACAATTTCATTTATTACATACTGTTTCTACAAACATTTAACAATACCCTAAACACTGACATTAGAAAATTATGGGACATTTTTTATCTTGGGATAGAATGTTTTACAATCTATAATTTTTTATGCGTGGAGTTGGTACGTTGCCAGTTATTATTTTCCTATATATAAGCAGCTATAATACATATAAGTAAAACGGGATGTTACTTTAATTGATTGTTTTTTAGCTGTAATTCTGAATTGGCTCAATATGTCAACTTGATTTCATCATTCCTATTTTTATTATAAGAATAATTAAGTACGATGTATGTCCAGAAAGTAAGTTCCATTTGGTAGTACAAAAAAGCAAGTACACACCCAGAAAAAAAATTATTACAAAAAAAAAATTCTATACCTTGAACATTATTTTACCACATACAGTAGCGTGCAAATTAATGTGAACAAGAGGTGATTTTTGGTATTTTTTTTTTTTGAAATATGGAATAATTTTTTAATAAGTATTTTTATTACAATACAGTAAACATCTAAGCATAATTACAGTTAAATATCAGCTGTAAATCAGGCCTGCCAAACCCAGAAAATCAAGAATTTGACACTGGGTTCCAAGTGAAGGCGAACAGGTCTTTAGTGGCATAGCGGCCTCCTTACAGACACTTTGCTCCCCCCGGCGGGCGCTGGGCTTGTTCATATGAATTTGTACACTGCTGTAGTTCCCACCATTTTGAAGGCATCAAAGTGAGTAACGAGTTTTTGTATCTGTCTTCATAAACAGTTGTAACTTGTGATATCAACTACGTAGTTACAGCTTCTTTTACCCTGCGTCCTTGTTAAACTTATGGTCTCTAAGGAACGACTTCAGGTGCAAAAAGAGATGATAGTTGCTAGGTAAAAATGGCCCAAAGTTCAATAACGAGGACGGGGTAAAATAAGCTTTTGCTACGTGGTTGACATCAGTAGCAGCACCTTTTTATGAAGAGGGGTAGAAAACTCCTTCCCCGCTATAATAATGGCCTTCAAAATGGTGGAAGCTAAGTAGAAATATACTTCAAGGTATGAAGGTTTATTGTAATAAATCGTTTTCGAGTGTGTACTTGCTTCTTTTTGTACTACAAAACGAAACTTACCTTTTTGACGTACCTCGTAGTAAAAAAAATCATCGTTAATGATACCGTTTCCTTAATTTATAATACCTAAATTTCCATTTTAAAATTATCTATTTCCATTTAATCATCTTATTTGCTATAGGAATGACGCTCGTTGATTTCCTGCTTATTTTGAAATGTTTCGTAAGTCGAAGTAATAACTGTTCAAGCACAAAAAGCACCGCCCGCGCTTCACTGCAGAACACACTTAACAATGCCAATATAGAAAGTGATGCATTTAATATGAGACAGCGTAATATCTCTGAAGGTATGCGTCGTGCGTAAAATGTCCGAAATAAGAAATTAACATTTTATGCTAAAATTATCTAAAATTATTCGTGGCAAACTTTGAAATTTCAAACAGGAACCCCGAATTTTATTACATATTCGTATACCATCCCAAAATTATGTAGAGTTTATCTATGTACTGGTGATAGATTGCGGTCTAATCGGCAAAAATAGGTTAACTATACTTATTATTCTAATAATCTTTTCTTCAAGTGATATTTCAAAGTTGCCCTCAGATCCAAACCTGGGGGTTGAGTGGAGGGGCTAATATTAGCGCTTATGAATCTCTTCCTGGAAAATATTAACTTTTTATTTTAGTCATTTTTTCGCACGATGCATACTTTCTGAGACATTTCGATGCCTCAAGTTAAATGAATCATCTTGTATCCTTTGCATTGAAGCTACTGGCTTCATATACAACTGCTTTATGAAAATCCCATTTTTGATAATTTTCGTGTAAATCATTGCTTATCCTTATAGGATAATTGACTTCTGTATATTTATGGATGGATGAAGATTAGATAATATTAATGAATAAAAAAATAAGACGTTCGAATTGGAATAGTAGGATCCAGGTTTTGGATCATATATTTTTAATAAACTTTTGTAATCGTGACGTTGAATTCAATGAAATTTTATTAAATTTCCAATACATCAAAGAACATCCATGCATGTGGTTTATACTGTTATGAAACACTATCCTGGAATGGTGGACTGATAAAGCAAAAAATAAGAGCAAGTATCAACATCTATCTGTTTCTTATTTATTCTTCATTATATCTCTGAGTTTGTAACAAACATTCTCTTTCATAAACAAACACGAGATTTTCACAGATTTGCATTTATACATATCCGAAAATACATTACTGAAATAATCAATTTTGGAAGATAATTATTGGAAGCGCTTGTTTTAGAATTACTTTAATTTTAAATTTGAATTTAAGATTTTTTTGCAGATATAGTTGAGTTATTTTTATGTAGTGATGATGATTTTATATTATGAAGCATGTTTAAGAAGTGGGAAGTTTTCCCGGAATATTATGCATGGCATCGAATATCGATTATTTCTGAGGATTTTTTTACCATGCAATCATCATTTTAAGTAATAATGTTGATAGCAGATACTTCATGTCTTAATAATGTTTTTTTAGAATGCACATAGAGTATTCAAATGACCAAAATTTTTGTTGAAAAGTTTGAGATCACCTACAAATAAGAAAATAATTTTACAATTGAAGACGGATCAGACTCTAGAGCATTTGATTCTTTTTTATTGTTAAAAATGATCTTGTAAATTGTATGCAGATATTTATCATTCCACCATTTCATCTTATGATTTTTAAATTAGGAACGAAAACTGCTTAATGATCTCCAGACGAGTACTTTTGATGACGGGTGAGGGAGGGGGTTGGGTGCTATCACTTCTCATTCCAAAGTTGTAAAATTTCTCACGAGATTTATATGTCTATCAAACGGCTGTAACTTTTTCCAGATAGTCATTGCTTTGGAAAGGATACAGAATATAAATGAGTTTAATATTTTCAGAGAAAGAAGTTAATTGACTATATAAAAGTCTTAGAAAATTAGAATCAATCTGAAAAACCTGTTATTGTTTAGCATTTTTTATTCGAATATTTGGAAAGAAGATATACACTACATGATCAAAGGAGTTGGGACACCACTATGAACACCTGGGGTGTTTCTCCTGGACTGGACTGGGTCCGCTCATCAAGATGAACGGAAACCTCAATGCTGATGGTCCGTTCCTCTTCCAGCACAACAAAGCAAGATCCACAAAGCAAGATCCATATCCGACTGGTTTGATGAGATGCGGGTTGAAGAACTGGATTGGCCCGCCCAGAGTCCTGATCTCAACCCCATCGAACACCTTTGGGACGAATTGGAACGACGTGAGAGATCCAGGATGGTTCGCCCTACATCTGTCCAGGAACTGACCATGACACTTCTCGAGGAATGGAGGTCAATACCTGTGGACACATACCGTAAACTTGTGGACAGTATGCCATGTAGGGTGGAGGCAGTGATAGCAGCTCGGGGTGGTCCTACACACTACTTATTGAAGCTTTTTGCGGCTTTACGGTAGAGCAACAGGTGTCCCAACTCCTTTGATCATGTAGTGTATCAATTTAAAGTATTTTAATTTATTTAAAGTATTTTAGGATAATCTTTACTAATTATACACCGTGTAAATTGCTGTCGGAGAGAGATGATTGTTTTGCACAAAACATTGAATGATTTCACAATGTAATAACTAAGAAATAGTTATCTTTAAAATGATTGTTAGGAGAAATTAAGAGAAGCCGTAAATTCCGAACAAGATTTAATTGTTTTAGACTTAATAATGATGTTAATTGAAGAATGATACAATTCTAATGTCTGTCAAAAGCTAACTTTGGGAACTATTCTTCTGATTATTCCTGACTCAATTACTCAATGCAAGTACAATGCCAATTATTTATACAAAGGGTACGTTAAAGGCGTAACGTCCTTCATATCTACTGCTCTTCTCGATTTGCAGCCGATCGGCGAGGCACACACATTGATAGGAGACTTTAATATAGATCTGAATAAGCCATCTTCCTCGCTTAGCGCATTTTTGGACCCAGTTTTGCGAACTGGGTTATTGCCTACTGTGCCTTGAAGTATTTTTTTATGAAAATTGCTTAAGCCTTTTAAGAACAAATTATTTTTTAAATAAGGAAACGGCTTCAGCATTCGTATGAGCGCACAAAAGTCTCTAAGCCTTGTCAGATTCACCATTTGGCTGACACCTTCATTTAATCCAAACCATAGTTCCGTTCTGTTTCAATGGACTTCTACAACCTTAAATTAAACCTGGAATTTCGCGTAGAAGTAAATTAATTTATTGGTATTCCTTTAGAAATTTTCCAATTATCCAGTACACTGAAATAAGAGGGTTAACATGAAAGAACAAATATTTCAATGATCACGTGCAAGTTTATTCACACTATACCAAGTAAACTACTGTTGTACATGTACCTGTATTAGTGAAGCCAAATAACATAATGTATGTCATGTCACTATGGCCTGTGGGCCAATCCCGTTCGGACTAAAGGACTGCCGAATCATCCGCTCACGGAAAATTGGTGTTGAACATGTATCAAGTAGTCAATAAGGAATGTCCTGGCATTTTAAACAGTGCTGAACATTCACCAACTGTTGAGTCTTCTTTGTTTTTACCTAAGGGGATTTTTTAAATAAATTATATAACTATAAAGCGTTGACCAGAAATGAGGAATAATCCGAAGAAATAATTAATTGCTATAATTAATAGAAAATGGCAAATACAAGAGCGTGTAATAAGTGTTTAGATTCTATTCAATTGACTCCAGGACAACCACTCCCCGGACATCCCCCTCCCCCTCACAGATTGCCCAAGACAAGTTCTCTAACTTTATAAAAATGTTTTAGAAATTAAATTTTGTTTTTATTCCTAATATTTTACATTTTAATTCGAAATTCCAAGCTTTTCAATTTAAAACTTACATGTTAGTACAAAATCTAAACTCTAATGGGTAATAGAAAGATATGGTAATCTAAACTCTTAAAATATGGTAATAGAAAGATTCAGCGATGGAAGAAATACAGTGATTCAAAACTTACGGTGCAGTACTGCATGGAAAAGTGTACACTTTGCCTGAACTGAAGAAGAAAATCACCACTGAATTTCAGCATATTTCACCAGCTGTATAGAGTATTTCACAACATGCAATTGTGTGCTAACCAATGTCGTGAGGCCGGTGGCGGGCATTTCCAGCGTCTATTTCCATTTAATACCATTTCCAGCCACTGCACAGTAACTTTTGAATCACACTTTATATGCGATTTATATTTTGAACACAAAGCACGTGACTAGTTGATCAACTCATTCGCATATGACATGACTAGCAAGAAGAGCTTTTTATAACATAGCTGATTTCGTTTCTTTCCTGATGCTAATAGTGCACGAAGTATTTTATTATATTAGTAAATAAGATTGAACCCTTATTTGCATGATTTTGATATTCATATGTTAAAAAATGCATTCAACTCTGAGGTTGAAAACAAAACATAGGGAAAAATTAGAAACAAATCTATGGCATATTTTTTATTTAACCTAACCCAACCTAACTGTATGTTTCTTTTATTAAATATTAATTTACCCTTCAATTTAATTGTTATATATGTCATTAGCAGCTTTGACATTATTGATTAATTTATTATGAGAATAATTGCAGTTTTTTTTTTTAGTACTACGAGATACGTCCAGAAACTAGCTTCTCTTTGGTAGTTAAAAAAAGGGCAATTACACACTCATCAAAAAATTATTACAAAAAACTCTTCGTACCTTGAGCTATTTTCCTACATAGCACTCACCATTATCAAAGCGGGGCACGAGTTGTTTATCCCTCTTCATGAAAAGCTGCCTTCAATGATGTCACCCATGTTGTGACAGCTTCTTTTACCCCGTGATCGTTTTTGAACTTCTAGCCACCAAGGAACGACTTCAGGTGCAAATAAAAGATGAATGTCGCTAGATAAAATCGGCTAGATATAACGATGACGGGGTAAAAGAAGCTGTCACTACGTGGCTGACATCAGAGGCGGTAACTTTCTATGAAGAGGGCTACCAAAGCACTTAACGCTATGATAAGTGCCTTCAAAATGGTGGAGCTGTGTAAAATATAGTTCAAGGGATAAGGATTTTTTTGTAATAACCTTTTTCTGATTATGTACTTGCTTTTTTTTGTACAACCAAACGGAACTTCCTTTATAGACGAACCTCGTATAATAAACATTATTTCCTGATAAAATTTGACAGTTTTCATGTTGATAATGTTTGACTTAGTTTAGTTTACTTTTATTTTTAATTTTATTACTTATAGTCTGTTTTTAGTTCGAGCTTTACAATATTATATACCACCTCTCGCTTGGCCTAAACAATTTTTTTTCTTACTACAATATTAGTCTGGAATTGATTTAATGAGCCAGTCACGAGATTTGTGTTCAAAAAAAAGTCTCCTATATTAACGTCACCTAATTGTTTTTTAAATTTTAATTGAATTCTTGGAGGTCAATTTTCCTAGGAGGCAGTTGTCCTGGAGATAATTGTCCGGATACCGCCAAAGCTAGGGACACCTTTTTATTATCAGAGGCCAGAAATTCAAGATCAGAAGTATTTTCTGGAATCTGTTTACATAAAAACTAACATTTTAATAATTACGATTAGCAGTACAAGAAAAAAAATCAAGTACACATTCAGAAAAAATTTATTAAACAAAAATCTCCATAAATAAACTAATAATCAAATACTGTGGTATAAAGTGAAAACCTCTAATCCACAAGGAGGCGAAATAAATACGTAACCGTTATTTCCTTTTTTTTTCCTCTTTTAGGATTAGAGGTTTTCATTTTATATTAATAATCATTTGATTGGATCAGAAGGTGGAATGTGGTTTAAACAATCTTATCAGCTGGAGCGAATATGGTTGGAGTTTGATCCACAGTATATACAGGAAGAACATTAATTACGTAGTGTTCTAAAATGAAGGACATTAATTCCTTGCATCAATCTTAAGCAAAAAGTTCCCTATCGAAAATGTCAAACACACTCAAATTATAGGGTCTAAAAATCAAGTCGTTACGTCATTTATGAAGTTTCTGCAACAGCAGTTATTACATCCACATTAAAAAATGCGAAAAAACTGTTGTAATTGAGATTAAATGAGATTTTCCGCCAGCCATTGAGCAAACTTCGCGTGATGTTAAAAACATTAAAATTTGAGTTTTGAACGTTTTGCATAAGGAACTTTAAGTTTGTCATCATGCAGAGGATCACGCTATGTACTTATTTTCCTTCAATTTAGAAACATCCTGTATAGACCTTGGTAAAATTGCTGCCGACCCAAATTAAAGTCGTAATGTCAGCGAAAGGAGGCGTTATTCGCTATTATCTAGGATTGACTAATTTTATATCCGGTAAGCTTATCTTTCCTCTTTAATTTATTTCCGCAGTGCAACAGAAATCTCGATAGCTTTGACAACATACACAGCATCACAACAGTCAAGGTTTCCGCTTCAAAGTTTATATTTAACTCTTAAAATAATAGTGGACCAATAAGACTCAACATAGTTAAAATGAATATCATCAGCTTATATAATAAACTGTTCGGTGCTTTTATTGACCCCATACAGATAAGCTTCACTCTTAATAAAAATAAGAAGCATAAAACACATGAGAAATATGCATCGAATAATCATATGAAACCAGACACTTACTGGTGGTGAACAAATACTGGCAGAAACTGAATGAAAAGTCCTTTAAATAGAATGAAACCACTTTTCCACAAAATCTCAAGGAAATTTCAATTTTGCGCAAAAGTGGTTTTATTCTTTTATAAATAAATGTCAAGAGAGTTTTGGGTTTTTATGGTTCCTTTACCCAGTGCAGTAAGTACATACCATGAGATAAAGACCAGGCCATCTCACTACCACCTCCAAAAAGTATGACCGAGTCAAAGCCATATGATTCAAAAATAATGTAGTGGGAATCGTCGCTCTAAATCGGCCAGATTTGCATTGGCTAAGAAATTCCTGGTTTGCATCAGGCAAGATAACGTCACACTTATCCCACTGATGTGACAACTAGTCACTAGACCTTCTTGGAAGTTGCTCCACTGTTTGGGTGTCTGCACATTGAATTGTTTCTTAAATAGCGGCTACCATAAACTGTGTAGACGTTTTTTATTAGCGATCGAAACACGGAGTTTTCTGTAAACCATGTAAAAATAGCGTCTGGTTTCATATGGCCATTCAGTCATCCAGGAGGATTGTTTTCACCTTCAGTCATATAAATACCGGGAATTGTTTAATAAAGCACAAAATATTGGTTCATCATCCAAATCTATTTTATCTGCTTCAAAATAGCCTTCATTTGATGCGATACGCAGATACAACGAATAATCTAGTCGTCGAGACACTTCTTGTAAGCACTTTCCAGTAATACCTACAGGATCTTCTGGGAAGTTTGTTTTATGGACTCAAACGTCTTCCATGAAGTGGTAATTTAGAACATTTGCGGTTTATATATTTCTGAGGTCTGTCTCCATCATCGGTGAGAAACAAAAAGTGAAAAAAAAGACTAAACCCAGAACCCTTTAAACGGGCCTAGCTTTTAAAAATCAGTTCTTGTATCTCTAACAAGGAGAATCGGACTCGCCGAGTTTGATAAAAAAAAAATAAAATAAAACATTGTACGAGCAGCTTTCGCCCAATTAACTACACATACAAAGAGCTATTCGATGGACTTCTCAAAGTTTTCCTGGAAAAAAAACTTATTAAAATAAACTTATTAAAACTTATTAAAGTAACATGAATTTAGGAAGTTAGAAGGAATTAAAAAATAATTTGACGAAAACTGTATTTGACCCCTTAGATGTAAAATAAAAGCCTAACATCTTACCGCTGTACCACTACAACCTATTAGAGAATTCCACCCTGCAATTCGGGTATTTATAAACTGCACACATTGGTAATAAACTTCTTAATTTTTTTCGGAAAATTTTGAATAGTTATGAATGGGTATTTAGTTGCGTGAAAGCTACTCGTAGAATTTTTTTAATCAAATTCAGTGACTTGAAGAGGAAAAAATGTATGTAGAGTCTTACATTGCAGATTGACTATTAGATGAAGATTAAAGCAATGTTTAGGATGTCAAAGCAATGTTTTTTGTTTCTTTTTCTGTGTATAATGCTCCTGAAGGTGGTTTCGGCGTTCCTTAATTCTTCTGTATAGATTGATTTTTTGGGATGGTTAAAAGAAAAACAACAAGAGCTCATGTAACAAAAAATGTAATTTAACCGTTTGCAGCTTGAGTTAGTTTATTTTATGCTATTAAAAATTTTAATTATAGAAATATTGTTAGTAACATCATAATCATAGAAGGGAAGTAGTGAAACTCCGTAGTTCTCTGTTCGACCGCATGATTGCGCCACTGCTGTTCTGGCTCCAAGCTTATTTTTCTGTTAACTCTTATTTACAAAATGATAAAATCTAAAATGAATGACAACATATCAAAAATAAAATTTCAATTGTGTATTTATTAAACTTTATTGCCTTTTATCATTAATAAATTTAAAACAGAATTATACTCTTAAAAAATAAATAACAGTTCAAGTATAATCAGTGAAAGAGTTCAAATATTAAAGAGAGCAATTTTGCAAATATTTTATTTGTTTTACTTTTCACTGCATTACAAACATCTCTCGTGAATTCTCTAGCCAGAAAATAAAAACTAGCCTGGATATAATACAAAATACAGGGTGAACAAAATACAGTCGCTAAACACTTAAATTCTCGTGGCCACTCCTTACAGAAGGTTAGTCTTTATATTCTTCATGACAACTTCCATAACAAAAAAGAAAGAAAGCAATTCGAGTCCTTTTCTCATGAAATTAAATTCCCTATAATGACATTAACCTTCGCAAAGTCACCATTCTTTCTCTGATTTACCATTTGTTCCGACGCTAACTCTTTATGCGAATTACGTTACTTTTTCTTTCGTCCATATATCCATTATTTACAATTCAAAAATAACCATACTCTTTCTACTTTAAGTTACTGGAATTCCATCATTGGTTGGTCCGATTTGGGTGATTTTTTTTTGCTTTCTTTGTTTTTTTATGCTGAACAAGTTTGCAATTGGCTTTTTTTCTATATCCCTTACGGTTTTTGAGATAAATTTTGAATGTGTCCTAATTTGCATATTTGGGATGATGAAAAGTGCACCATGGGATAGGCCACCCACAACTTTCTATTCATTGGATTCATCAAAATTGACATATCTGCTTCGGTTCAAAAAATAAGAGGGGGGTTCAGACTTTTGTATTCACCCTGTATATAATAAAACGTATCGTATAATCCCAAATCGTAATGTGGTGCTTTGAGAGTGCCATGAAGGATCAGCATGCTGGTCCTGATATCAAACAAAACGGCACCACAGACAGCACAGTTCCATTACACGTGGTGGTTAGTACTCACACGTGAGCACGTATTACGATGTTGACTGCGTAACTCGGAAACTACATGCCAGAATTCGATCAAAATTTAACCATATACAGAATTCTATGTACCCTATTATTCGTCCAAACTTCATTATGCTATGTATTATAGAACCTGAGTTAACTTGTTGATCTTAGTGGCGGCATTTCTGTGTTCATATCTCGGTTATCGTTCAAATTCGAACCCATGTTCATATGAACTTTATTGCTTAGAATCATCCATACGACCTCCTCTAAAAGTTTATGTCAGGGTTTCAGATACACCCTGTATGATACTAAAAGAAAATTATATAAACTATACTTCGTAGTAAGGTAATTGCGTAGCCTATATTGATCTTTAAAGCAGGTGGCAAATATACGCCCACGAGAAAAGAACTTTTCGAAATTTTGCGGTCACTTAAAGGAGACCAAAGCGATCTGTGCTCTTTTTTGCAGAATCATGTATTCTTGATAAAAATGAGATACAAAATATAAGGCAAAAATTGTATACTTTCTGCTCAGAAGTTTTCAAAATATGGGGAAGGTATTACCGAAAAAAGGATTTATTTCTTTTAAAACACTCTTCATGGTTAGGAAAAACTGTTGAATTCATACCTACTCATAGTAGACCTTAAGAAACGTATTCTGGACGTCCACGGACTACATTTGAAGAAAGTATCGATAGAAGTAAACGAAGAAAGACAGAAGCAATTCATAAATCATCAATGCCAAATGAACTGGCATATACTGCTCACATGATAGGGAAAAGAAGATATTGCCAAGATTATTACGGCGACCACAACCACCACCCTAAAAGGCCAAACGAAATAAGGAAAACTTGGAAAAAATCCTGAATGAGAAACCTCACCAAATCCTACACTCCCGAAGAGGTACTTTTGTTTTTTGTGGAAACTGACCTAAGCAAACATTAGTACCAGATGCTAAGAACAAGTGCCTTAGAAGGTACAAAAGCGTTCATTAGAAGGGAACAATTTCAAGAGAATCTTACAATGAATGTTTATTTAAACTTTTGGTAACACCAGATCCTGTGATTACTGGCATGCGCTCTACACAAAGAAAGCCTAAAGAATCTCTCCTAAAAGAGATAATAGAACTTCTTTCCATTCCAGATTATGAATAAAAAAAAAAGTGGCAGTGAATATGAAATGAGGAATGTTATGGACATTACTGGTTTGGTTTGGTTTGTTTGGTATTAACGTCCTTTTCAACTGCTATGGTCATTTCAGGACGGCGTTATAGGGGCCGCAAATTTTGCCTCGTAAGGGTTCTTTAACGTGCAGCCGGCAAACGACTACACGGGACCAACAGCTTTACTTCCCTTCCGAAGGAAGTGCGTGATCTCAGGATTTCCCCCTGAAAAATCCTCGTCGTCCTCGGCCGGGATCGAACCCGCGTACTCGGGCATCAGAGGCGGGGACATTACTGGCAAGATACCATATATATTATGGCATTTTAGGTGTAATAGAAAATATTTCTTGATGTTTATTTACTTCTTAAACTCATTTTTATTTATTTTTGCTTGAGTTTAATATAATTAAAAAAAATCGAAATATGCAATTTGACTTTTGGCCAGGTTTTGAGGCAATCTGGCCCACTGTGGACAGTAAGAGCAAATCTTTGACAATCCGAGCCAAGTCAAGGAATGTCTGCGAAATTATGACCATTTCGATAACCGTTCGAAAGATTTTCCATGCGAGGTTTCGTTACGATGGATACTTTTAGAAAACGATCGGCTGAATTTCTCGGGGTGCGTCCATTTTTTTTTTTTTTTTTTTTATTTTGTCGAAGGCTGTAATTTCTTAGAAAATTTTCTCCTCCTAAACAGAAGGAGCTTTTAATTAATAGGATTGTTGTTTTTAATAAGAACTCTTTTAAATTCCAAAGTAGTTTCAATTCAGAAGATACAGCTTTTTTCACAATTAAAGATATGTTTCCAAATATAAATCAGAGGCAGTTTTAATTCAAAAACGTCCTTTAATAAAATGTTGAACGTTTCAACCATTTAATAAGTTCCATCTGAAAGCGTCACTTACTAAAGGTTATTTCTGCCATCACGTTATGTAAAAGTTTTAAAATATTCCACTTAATGTTACAGGATACGAGTGGTTATTGTAGCGCCCGCCTCCCCTTATTATCAGACTGTTAAAAAAAAAATCGTTTGATTCATTGAACGAGAGACAATAAGCGTTTATGTTTGAAGCACCAATTTCATTACGAGACAAAAAAAGTAAAGTGAACAGTATTTATTATTGTTAAAATAGGATCTAACAAAGAAACTGTGAAATTTTACAATTGCGTGTCTAATTAATGTTTTTACAATGAGAGGTTGACCGACTGTAGAATAAAACAATGAAAATGACGTAGTATTAAAAAAAAAAAAAAAAAAAGGGAGCGATTCTTTCCGAGGAGACGCCATGTAACGGATAGAGATTTTCATAATGAGAGCCCGTTGTCGGCCCCGTTTTTACACGACGATTGAACTTTAATTGATATACTCATCGTTTTGGGTATAGTGAGTGATCACGAACCTCCCCTAGAACGAACTATCTGATTTGTCGACATTTTTCTCTTCACGAAAACTTGGACAGTTAAGTAGAATACCAATATTAATTACAGATTCTTGATTTACCATTTAGAGATATCGAACTTTAACTTTAATCCTAGAAAATAGTTGGATTAACCTTTGTTACCTCCCTGCATACTTTGAATAGTCTTTAATGCCTTTATGTGTATTTCTTACTACAACGAACGAAAATCCGGCAAAACCATTCTACCGACTACTTGGGAACCCCGGACGGAAGACTTGGAAGCAGTGTTCATCCTTTGAGGCCGGCGAAGTCACGGTAAAAAAAGTTGGTGGTCAAGGCCGGCGAAGTCAAGTTTACTCTTTGGTGGGCCCCGCTGTTCGAGTAGAAAAGCACTTCGATTTAATTTAAAGAGACTTGCCCCATTATCGAATTGATCAGTGAAGGACGACCTATAAAAAGAAATGATTAAAGTTACTGACTTAAAAATAATGTCTAAAATCTTAATCTAAAGAAATAATAACTTACCTGGATATTGTTGTACACGACTCCTTTCGAA
>JAHWFO010098272.1:3492726-3503656 GCA_023313115.1 Rhysida immarginata | reverse complement strand
ATGTGATATGGCAATAGAAAGATTCAGTGATGGTAGAAATACAGATTGATTCAAAATTTACGGTGCTGTAGTGCATATAAACGTGTATATTATGCATAAGCTGAAGGAGAAAATCACCACTGAAGTTCATCAAATATCACCAGTCATTTTGGACAGTGGTTCACAACATGCTACTGCGTACTAACCGATCTCGTGAGTCCGGTGACAGGCATTTCCAGCATATATTTCCATTAAATAACATTTCCAGCCACTGCACATTAACTTTTGAATCATCCTGTATATGCGATTTAAATTTTAAACACAAAGCACGTGACTAGTTGATCAACTCACTCGCATATGACACGACTAGCAAGAATAGCTTTTCATAACATAGCTGTTTTCGTTTGTTTCATGATTCTAATACGAGTAGTTCACGAAGTAATTTATTATATTAGTAATGGAGATTTAAGCCTTAATTGCATGATTTTGATATTAATAAGTTAAAAAATGGGAAAAATTAGAAACAAATCTATAGCATGTATATTATTTCACCTAACCTAACCTAACTGTATGTTTCTTTAATTAAATATTAAGTAACCCTTCAATTTAATTAATATATACGAGTATGTCAGTACAGTATGTCATTAGCAGCTTTGACATTATTAATTTATTATGTGAACAATTGCAGTTTTTTTAATTAGTACTACAAGGTACGTCCAGAAAGTAGCTTGTTTGGTAGTTAAAAAAAAGCAAGTACACACTCAAGAAAAATTATTACAAAAAATCTTTCCGTACCTTGAACTATTTTCCTACATAGCTGTCACCATTATCAAAGCGGATCACGAGTTTTTTATCCCTCTTCATTGTGTCATGCCGATCATGTCGTGACAGCTTCTTTTACCCCGTCATCATTGTTGATCTTCTGGCCAGCAAGGAACGACTTCAGGTGCAAAAAGAGATGAAAGTCGCTAGGTAAAAGCGGCCAGATGTAACGATGTCAGGGTAAAAGAAGCTATCACTACGTGGCGGAAAGTTTTTATGAAGAGGGATACAAAATCACTTATCGCTATGATAAGTGGCTTCAAAATGGTGAGGCTGTGTAGAAAAATAGTTCAAGGTATAGGAATTTTTTATAGTAATTTTTTTTCTGATTATGTACTTGCTTTTTTTTGTACAACCAAACGGAACTTCCTTTCTAGACGTACCTCATATAATAAACATTATTTCCTGATAAAATTTGATAGTTTTCATGTTGATAATGTTTGACTTGGTTTAGTTAACTTTATTTTTAATTTTATTATTTATAATCTGTTTTTAGTTCGAGCTTTACAATATTATATATCACCTCTCGCTTGGCCTAAATAATTTTTTCTTACTACAATATTAGTCTGGAATTGATTTGATGAGCCAGTCACGAGATTTGTGTTCAAAATAAAAATTCGCTTATATTTTCCTCAATATTACTTACTTTTCAAACCCGCTTATCCGTTAGGGTCGCGGGGGCAGCAGCTCTATGGAGGATCTTCCGCCATCAGGCGCATGTCCTCCCTGCTAATATCCAAGCGACTCGAACCCAGATTCTCCATGTAGTCTAGCCACCTGGTTCTAGGCCGACTCCTTGGTCTCTTATCCACCGGCTTGGAAAATAACAACTGCCTAGGAAGACTAGTTTGCGGCATCCGTATCACGTGGCCATACAAGCGCAACTGAGATCTCTCAATGCGGAGAAGTAGCGGCTCAACACCTAAAGATTCCTTATTGTGCTGCTGTGCACTCTATCTAGTAGGGTAACACCTGCCACACCTCTCAGAAATCTCATTTCGGCCGCTTGTACCCGCGATCGCACTCTTTCGGTCATTACCCAAGCCTCATGACCATAGGTGAGAATGGGGACAAAGATAGATTTGAAGACGGAGAGCTTGGCTTTGTTACCCAGCTCGCCACAGTTCACGTCTGACACAGCTTGCTGCACCGATCCGAGCATCCAATTCTTTCTCCTGCCGTCCATCACTCGTGAATGCAATCACGAGATACTTGAATTTCTCCACCTGCCTCAATGAGGCTCCCCTAACATGGAGAGCGCACTGAGCAGGCTGTCTTGAAAGGACCAGAACCTCGGTTTTAGCCACACTGATCTTCATCCCAGCTTCCTCAATATTGCGTCACCTAATTGCTTTCATAAATTCTAATTGAATTATTGTGGGCCAATTGTCCTAGGGGGCAGTTGTCCAGGAGGTAATTGTCTGAATACAGCCAAAGCTAGGGGTACGTTTTTATTGTCAGATTCTATAGATTCAACATCAGTAGTACATTTTGAAAGCTGTTTACATAAAAGCTAACATTTCATAGCTACGAAGTATGTTCAGAAAGCAAGATCAGTTTGGTAGTACAAATAAAGCAAGTACACGTTCAAAAAAATTATTACACAAAAATCTCCACAAATAAACTAATAAGCAAATTGTGTTGTATGGAACTAACTACTAGTATAAAGTGAAAATTCTCTACTCCACAAAGAGGAAAAAAAAAAGAAATAAATACGTATCCGGTATTTCCTCTTTTTCCTCCTTGAGGATTAGAGGTTTTCACTTTATATTAATAGTCAAATGAAAAATTCAGTTATGGAATTCTCAACTAATAAAAGAAAATGAAATGATTGACCATAAATATTACCTCTAACCGCCGAACATTTTAGTTTTATGCAATATTCGAGAAAAGATGAAATAAATGAGTTGATGGTAACATGAAAATGTTCACGGTTGCTGAATAGTCCACTTTAAGACCGTATGGTAGCTTTAATGGTAAGACATCCGCTGTTAAAAATTTTATTAGATGAGAATTTTCTAACATGATTTTATAATTTACAGTAATTACATTTGGGCATGTCTTACATACAAGGACCCGTTATGTGAAGTTAGTGAAGCTATGAATAAATTCGATTATACTGTATACAGATTCTGGATAATCAAAACTGACTACACATGTCAGTGGTACTTGTATGTGACTGGGTTCGATGAACATTCCTGTACATTTGAACCATCGAGAATTTGTGGCCTCAATTGGATCAGAAGGTGGCACGCCGTTTAGCCATCTCATCAATAAGGACGAATTTCGGTATCAGCTGGAGCGAATATGTTTGGTGTTTTATCCGTAGTATATACAGGGTGTTTCTAAATGGAAGGACAATAATTTACGTAGTGTGATTCCATGCATGCAATGTATGCAAAAGGTTCCCTATCTAAAATGTCTAAAATTCAAAATTTAGGGTCTTATAAAGTCGCGTTGATGCGTCATTTATGAACTTTCTACACTAGAAGTTCTTTACATCCTCATTAAAAATGCGGGAAAACGTCAGCAATACTTGAGATTAAATAACGTTTTGTGTCAGCTTTTTAGCAAATTTCGCGTGACGTTTAAAACCTTAAAATATGAGTCTGGAACATTTTGCATAAGGAACTTTAAGATTGTCATCATGCAAAGGATCACGCTAGGTACTTATTTAGAATACCCTGTACAGACCCCGGTAAAATTGCTGCCGAACCGAATTGAAGTCGTAATTTAAGCGAAAGGAGGCGTTGGTTGGGATTAACTAGGAGTGACTAATTTTTTATTCGGTAAGCTTATCTTTCCTCTTTAATTAACAAACATTCATCTCCGCAGTGGAACAGAAATCTCGATGGGCTTGAGAACATATGCAGCGTCCCAACAGTCAAGGGCCCCGCTTTAAATTTCATATCTAACTCCTAAAATAATGGGGGACCAATTAGACTTAACATAGTCAAAAATGAGTATCATCAGCTTATATAATAAACCCTTCGGACTGTACTTTCATTGGCCCTGCACTTTCATTGGCCCCATACAATTAATAAAAATAAGAAAAAAAAACACATGAGAAATATGCATTGAATAATCATTTGAAACAAGACACTTACTGGTGGTGAACAAATACTGCCAGAAACTGAGAATGAAAATGAAACCACTTTTCCACAAAATTTCTTGCGAAAATTTCAAGGAAATTTCAATTTTGTGGAAAAGAGGTTTCATTCTTGTATAAATAACTGTCAAGATAGTTTTGGGTTTTTATGGTTCCTTTAACCAATGGGGCAAGTACATACGGTGAGATATAGACCAAACAATCTCACTACCACCTCCAAAAAAGTACTACTGGGTGAACGCCATATGATTGGAAACTAATGTAGCGGGATTCTTCGCTCTACAAATTTGCATTGACCTACTTGGATGTTGCTCGTATGTTTGGATGTCTGCACATTCAATTGTTTCATAAATAGCAGCTACAATAAACGGTGTGGAAGTTTTTTATTAGTGGTGTAAACACTTTTTTTTTTTTTTGTAAAGCATGTAGAAACAAGAGTGTCTGGTTTCATATGACCATTCAGTGCATCCAGAAACTGTTTTCATTTCAGTCAAATAAATACCGGGGATTGTTCAATAAAATGCAAAATATTGGTTCTCATTCAAATTTATTTTATCGCCTTCAAAATAGGCTCTATTTGATGCGATTTACAGATGCAACGAATAATCTAGTCGTCGAAACGCTTCTTTCCAACGAATAATCTAGGCACTTTCCAGTATGGCCTTCAGGATCATCTGCAAAGTTTGTTTTATGGACCCAAACGTCTTCCATGAAGTGGTAATTTCGACTATTTGTGGTATGACTATACATTTCAGTGAGAAACAAATGATGAAAATGAAGATTAAACAAGGAGACTAACTCGCCGAATTTGATACAAAAAAAAATAAAAATTGTACGAACAGCTTTCACCCACTTAACTACACATGCAAAGCCATTCGACGGACTTCTCAAAATTTTCCGAGAAAAAAACTTCATAAAATCATCAACATGAATTTAGGAAAATAGAAGGAATTAAAAAATAATTTGACGAAAACTGAATTTGACCTTGTAGCTGCAAAATAAAAGCCCAATTTCTTACCGCTGTACCACTACAACCTACTAGGTAACCACAAAGATTCTTGCCGTTTTTATGTTATAAAAGGAAGTGATAGAAGATATGCAAATGAGTGTTAACTGTGGTCCAAAATCTGTCAGGGGGGAGCAGGAAGGTTAGCCTGTATAAATACAGGACTGTTGAGCATTCACAACAAACATATCTCGTGCAGAAGTGAAGACAAATGGATGTATCGAAGGAGATGGTTAGGTGTTTTTGCTTTATGACTTCAAGGTGGGCTTATCAGCAGCAGCATCAAGTCGCCGAATGTGTCTTGGTGATGATGCTGTGAATGAACGCACCGCAAGGCATTGGTTCCAGAAATTCAGGTCGAAAGAATTTGCCATTCTGATGAACCCTGTAGTTTAGTGTGTCTGGTGGACTAGACGCCAAATGGTTCACTACGAGCTGCTATCAACTGGCCAAACCATCACTGGAGACCTGTATTCCCAGCAGTTGGAACGTGTGCAACAGGCATTGCAGCAGAAGGAGTGGCCACATGTGGCGCGAGTGGCCAGGGAAACCATATAGCGGCTTGACTGGGAAACTTTGTATCACCCACCTTACTCACCAGATCTTGCTCCAACGTATTATCACCTTTTCCATTCTCTGGACAACCATCTTCATGGAAAATCCTATACCAATGATACAGATCTGTGAAAGGCACTCACGGACTTCTGTAAGCTCAAAACTGGTAAATTTTACAGTCAGGGGATTGAACAACTGGAGACACGTTGGCAGAAGGTACTAGATGCCAATGGTGATTACTTTGGGGACTTAAGCTACTTTTCGTGTACATCATTTTATTTTCCGGAATTAAAAACTGCAGGAACTTTTGTGGTTACCTATTATTAGAGAATCCTACCCTGCAATTCGGGCATTTATAAAGTGCACACATTGGTATTAAACTTTATAATTTTTTTATAATTTTTTGAATAGTTATGGATGGTTATTTAGTTGGATGAAAGCTACTCGTAGAATTTTTTTAATCAAATTCGGTGACTCGTGGAGGAAAAAATATATATAAGCTTAGATTCTTACATTGCAGATGGACTATTAGATAAAGATTAAAGCAATGTTTAGGATGTCAAAGCAATGTTTTTTGTTTCTTTTTCTGTGTATAATGCTCCTGAAGGTGGTTTCGAGCCGAATTGTACATTGGGCCATATATCGCACCAATGTTACAAAAGTGACACAACTCAAAAATATCAGTTTTCAAGAAATACTGAATAAGGTATTTGACAATAATAAAGCTCCAAATAGTTAAGATGATACAACTGTTCTCTGACGGACAAATTATGAAGTTAAATAACTACACTTTTGATGCTTTTGTCACTTTTGAAGCAAGGGTGCGATATTCTTAATGTTTTTTTTTGGGTTTTTTTTATTAAACATTGCTTTAATCTTCATCTATTAGTTCTGTATATTTAGGTAAGAATCCCTTAAGCGGGCCCCTCAAAGACAAACATGTCGTGAAATTTAAAACTTTTATTAATAATTGTTATTAATTAATGGAGTATTAAAATTCCCATAATATTTTTGAAAAATTTCCATTTGTTTAAAAGTTATAAACAAATACATTTTTTGGTGCTTTTTGCATAAAAAGTCATATCTCAAACTAATTTTTTCAAATCTTTGAAATTTTAAAGATAACAAGCAAAAAGTATATATTTCATAAAAACAACATGAAAGAAAGAGAAAAAATTGTGTAAAATAAATAAAATAAAAAAATGAATAATTGGAGGATTTTTTTCACGCCATCACCTCCGAAATTGATGAATAGAGAAAAAAAATATAGAAAATTCCACTGCCTGGAATTGAACCAGGGACCTTCGGGTTATATGTCCACGGTGGCTTAGTGGTTAGTGTATCGTAACTCCCTGGTTCGAGTCCAGGCCGTGAATTTTCTTTACTATTTTTCTCTATTTATTCAAGAAAATGGGTATTGTCCTCAATCGTTTTCAACAATTTTGAAAAAAACACATTGAATCTGTATTTATTAATGATTTAGAATTTAAAAAATTTTAGTGATTTTGTTATACGCTTTTTTGTTTCTTCTCCCCTCCTTCTTCTGGCTTCTGCCTGTATCCCTTCTTTACTTTAAATTCCTCCTAATTTTTCGACCATCAAACCTCTTCAGAAAAACTTAGGTTTTTCGGCAGCTGAAGCCTACCATTTATCTCGATCCACTAGGCAAACGGCCTGATTTCCTAATTTCTGTTTCTACTAGTCTCATTGAACCTCTCTCCCATTTGTTCAATATTTCCTTAGTAACCAGATCTTTCCCCAAGTGTCTATGCTCTTCCAGGATAATACCAACTTATAACAGTGCTGACCCCGGTGACTGCAATAACTATTGCCCCATTTCTATTTTATCCCTCTTCAAAAATTTTCGAGAAATTATTTTTTCGCGGGCTCTCCAGTTTCATTAATGACAATGCTCTAATTTCTTGCTCTCAACATGGTTTTACGACAAAGCGGAGTGCCGAGTCCGCGTGTTTTGACTTAATCGAGTTACTTACTTAAATATGTCCAAATATAAATTCGCGGTCTCTGTTTTCTTTGACTACTCCAAGGCATTTGATTCAATTCCTATTTCTCTTTTGATTTTCAAACTCTCTTCATTTTATAATATCCAAGGTCCTCCCCTCAGTCAGTTGTCTAGTTTGTTATCCTATAGCATTATATTATGACTATTTCTAATGCCTCCTCGAAAACTCCTTTCAATCTGCTCATTTTACTCGCTATAATCAATCAATACTCGCCGATGTGTCTCTTTTACTGGTCTCAGATGGTGGTCCATCCTGCCCGAAACCATTCGTTCCTCCACGTCTACAGCTAATTTCAAACGGAATCTAAAAGTTATTCTTTTGGCTAATCATATTACAATCTAACCCTACTAATCGATTTTGTTTTTACCAGTCGTTGCTCTGGTATTTTTTAGTTTTCACTTCCTTATAATGTTTTCCCGGCCTGAGACCTACCTCGTCGGATCCGGTCATAATGGCTCAGACTGTTTTTACCTTTACTAGCAAATAAAATAAATAAATAAATATGTAAAAGTATAATTTCTATCATGTCACATATTATTGTATCAGTTTTATAATTGGCACTATACAATTTCTATTAAAATAGACCCATTAAATATTAGACAGCTTTTGAAAATCATTCGGGGGAGGGGAGGGCGAGCATAGCGTTATGCAGTTATTGAGCGTGGAACGATATTCCTCAATATGATATTCATCATCTGTATGATCAGGCTTGATTCGCAGCATGGGAGAGTTATACACGTTTCTAAAGTTTCGATTCATAGAAATAGACACCCTGTATCTTCAATAAACAATGTTATACGAGGTTATGCAATGACCATAGTGTTGCTTTATTCGCAGGATTCTGAAATCAATAAAATCACAGCAATGTGGCCTCATCCCATCTGGGTGTTCGTTTTTCTTTTGCTCGAAGAATTTTTTATTCTCGAAGGTTGAAGGCAACTTCTTTTTAACGATTCTCTGGAATCAGATAAGGAATTCCTCAGGTTCTGATTGAAAGAAATCCTTAGCCGTCTCGTCATGGGCGCAGCCAGGAATTATTTTATAGGAGGGGCGGGGGTGTGGGACGATTCCAATACATATATGAGAAAATTATGTAGAAAAGTGCACTAAATGCCAGCTTCATCTTTGCAGGATAATGCAACGCTTCTTAAGTTTCGCCATGTACGTCTTAGGCCCCCTCCTCTTGGCTACGCCCATGCGTCTCGTTAGAATTGAAAACCGCGCATTTTAATCTTAACTTTCAATTTTAATGCTCAGGGGTCTTCTTCATACCAAATATTTTATATTAAAGATTTAATCAAAATAAATTCTTTGTATGACGAGGGGGGGGGGGCCGCGCAGCCAGGGATTCTGTTTAAATACCACCGTTCAGTTGCCTTCGTATCCCTGCAGCGCCATTTGGTTGTCAGTCGTGGAACTTTTCTGATATTAAAATTCTTCATGCTGAATCAAAATTCGCACTTTTTATACATTACTATGCAAACTGCATCAGATTACTGGACATAATTTGAGATTTATTGAGTTTTAATTTTCTGTTACTTTAGGATCACCTGGTACTTGAAAATAATTGGATTATATTTGCTGGAGTTGCGCTGGGTCTCGTAGAAAACGAAACACAAAATTAGTAAAATAATTAAGCTCACAACTATAGACCTCTCACAATGTTTTCAAACAAACGTTAACATGACATCATATTTTCTGTGTGCCCGCGCACCTTGGTAGCAAAAGGATCGTCGCGATTGCTGTTTTTATGTAGTTTTGGCTGGCTCACTTTGATTGCTGGACAAAAAATAGAACTTTTTTGTAAATTTGCTTTGTTTTAATTTATTTATCATTCTTTCAAGCTGCTGTGCAGTTGAATGTGCAACTAGAAAAAAAATATACATTGGAGTGGCTTTTTAGAACATTCTCAAAAGCCACTTATTTGAAAAGAATCGGAGAATATACAGGGTGACGAAAAATAAATGGTAGATAATGATACACATAATAGATCATGGTATATTGAAGCATTTTATCCCTATGAACATGGGGTTCCGAATTTGAATGCTAACTGAGATATGAACAGAAAGGAATGCTAACTGAGATATGGCACCTTGCTCCGCGGCGATTAGAAGTAATCCGTAATCTTAGTGTTCCTTAACGTTATTCACTTTTGGAGTCATTCAATTTCTCCGTCTAATCTTTTAATTAATTCTGGGGTTTATTTCTTTTTAGATGCTTCTGGTCTCATTCATAATTTCCAAGGACACCCTTCTTGGTTTCAATGTATTCCCGTTAAGGACAATCACTTCGAAGGAATTTTTCAATTACATGTATTTATAATTATTCAAATTTGCAATTAATTTATTTTTGTGAATTTAATCAATTATACTTTCATTAAGAAATTTTTTTTATTAAAACTACATCGTCTTCTTCCCCTTCTGTCACTACTTATTCGTACTCTGCAATGATAATTTTATTAACTGACAATAGGACAACATAAAAAACAAAAAATTAACTTTATTTCATTGCACCTTTAATAATATTTCAAAAGTTCCCGAACGCAGGAGGTGACTTCCCTGCATAACCTGTAACTTACTGTTGTGCAGGCATGCTGAAGGTCTCTCAACCTCTTTTTTTTTATAATTATAAGCTTTTTATAACTTTGCTGTGTTAGTTTGTTTAGGTCAAATCTTGTAATCAATATTAAACCAACTTTCCGACAAGCTAGGGAGCTGCAATTTGACACACTTACGCAGAATCGATGACAATTTATGATAAAGAAAAAAATTTTCAAATCGGTTCATTGGTTCGTGTTCTAATGGTACTAACTCATTACTACGAATTGATTGTTGTAACAATTGGACATTTCGTTATGGCGAGAGGTAAATGTATCTATTGTTTATTGTTGCAAAATTAAGCTGTATTGTTGCCACTAAATAAAACATTATAAAAGCTTGGTTTGATAAAACCTTTTTCCTCTTTATCTTGTTTTTTTTTTTTCCTCAATTAATGGATGCTCCCAGTCGTTAGGAATCCCGCTATTTATTTTACATAAATGCAAATACGCGAATATGAGAGTGAAATAAAAGGTTAAAGTAAAAAATACTAGAGGTTTTATTTATAAAACCTATGGTATACGGTATTAAGCTTATACCAGTACAGTAACCTACATGTACCGTTTCCTTTGGGAATGTAAAAATAAAATAAACAGACTTGAGAAACTTTGCCACTATGTAAAACTGATTTTATGTAATTTATTTCAGCACATGGTTTATTTTAGTGGTTGGCCGAACATTACTCCTGCTGTCATAGGTTAGGCTTTCCCTACATACAGAAGGGGCAGTTCGGGAACTTTTGAAACACACGGTATATAAATTGTCTAGAAATCTTATGTGGATAATGCAGATGATAAACTTGAGAATAAAATGAAACTCTTTTTCCACAACGAAACAG
>JAHWFO010098272.1:3444621-3462726 GCA_023313115.1 Rhysida immarginata | reverse complement strand
TTCCCGTCTCCCATTGGGCTTTCAACCGTGACAACTTTGTTGTCTTTAAGACACCTTGAGACAGCTTGGCTGTCCGTGGTGTCTGCGATATCCCAATTGGTAGAGGCATCGGTCATGATAGTCGAGGTTCCTGGTTCGAATCCGGGTCACAGAATTTTTCCTTCCATTTTTCAATTGAAAACTCATTACCTATGTTTGGAGACGCATCTCCAGTTAATAATAATTATTATTGCATTATTAAAGTTTAAAATTTTTTTTTAATTAGATCCGCTTTAAAATTAACGATTGAAGTGGCGAAGTAGAAAAGGAATTATTTTTTTCATAATAAAGTATTTATTGTTTTACTGTTGTTCATATAAATGTGAATCTCACAAAATGTAGTAATTTTTAATGATATAATAATAGATAAATATTTCAAGGAATGTTAAAAAATTTTTAAATTTATATAATTTTTTTTAATTTATATAATTTCAAGGAATTTCTATTCAAGGGTCATTCGGGCCCAACGAGCAACATTTTTATCTTGAAAAATTGAAAACAAACCGTAAAACCAATAGTGAAAATAAAATTTAATAAAAAACATATTTAAGTCGTGTAATATATTCAAACGAAGAAGAATTTTGGAAAATTATCCTTGAAATTTAAATATTTTCTGGATAGTTTGTAGCATCAAAATTTATTTTTCAGATGTTATTTAACTGCTAGACAGTGAAGTGATCAATGAGGCCTGATGACGAGCATAGTTGTTCGCGCGAAAAGTTTTGCCAATTCTACGATAAAAATAAATGTAAAAGTGAATCTAGATTTTTTCCTAAAACTAATCATCGATACTTGAGATTTTTTTTTTATCTTTTGCAACACACGTAAAATTTTTATTTTTGTATAAATGTAAAATGTGTATAGCCTGCTAAATATAATCTCTTTGGTTATTGGCTTTTAGTTTCCTTGTTTTCTGAAAAGGTGAAAAATTCAATTCTCGAACTTGCTATCAGCTGATCAAATAATCAAATTTATTATGAAAATTAAGACTTTAATGTGCTTCTTTTTTAACCTCCTTTATCTAATATACAATAAAAAGCTTGGTAGGCTAACCAGCATTAGTCATCTTTACATTTCTTCTTAATAAGCTGAAAAGTATCGTAAATGTACTTCCTGTACTAATTCAATTGTTGGGAAAAACATGGCCGACGGCCCGAGTTGTCGCCACTCTCATTACAGGCACCCTAAGATGGGGTAGGTAATAGCGCTCCTAATTTGAAGCATTTCACAATTTCCAGCGAAACGATGGAAATTCAAAGAACCTAACAGGCCTGTTAGAGAGACATCAAGGTGGCTTTGACTACACTTTTGATGCTTGGTCAAGTATCGTTTCTCCAACTCAATCATACAGGGTGTGTTTAAAAAGTATCGGGAAAATTTTCGGAAAAATAGATTTATTTAAGATATTGCTAAAAATCTTTAAATTCTTCAAAGTACCTCCTTGAGCGTCGACACACTTTTGCCAGCGGCTTTTCCACGACTCGAAGGCTCCCTGGTAGGCGGATTCCGGAAGGTCCTTAAAGATACGCGTGCAAGCTTCTTTGACGACACTTACGGTCCCATGGTGGTGTCCTTTGAGGGAGGATTTCATTTTCTGCTGAGGCCAGTCGGGACTGTAAGGGAGTTGGGGAATGGTCGCAACGCCGTTTTGCGCCTCTGCCTTTGGTCGTCCGTCAAGACATTCGGGACGAGTTTGGCGCAGATCGCCAAATTTGCAGTGATAATAGTGTGCACTGGCATCTTATCAATGCCAATTCGATCTACGATCTTGCTCACACTTAACGAACGGTCTGAATTCAGCACTTCACGGACACGTTGCACGTTGTCTCGTCCATCTTTGAAGAGCTTGTGCCACTTAAAAACAGCAGTTTGTGACATGCTTTCATCCTTGAACACTTGGCGAATCACGGCCAACGTCTCCGTACCCGACTCCTCCAGTCCAACACAAAATTTGGTGGCGTATCGCTGTTCAATTGTTCGTTGCATTTTGAGCTTGCACCGAGTCACTCGACAGGGGTCCACTACAACTTCGATCTAGCCTTAACAAACGTTCGCAGGCGACTGACGCTTAGCGCGTTTTGAAGGTCAGATCCCACACCACCGAGTACGCTGCAAACTACAGTCACGTCAGGAAAAAATTGTTCCCGATACTTTTTATACAGTACCTGTACAGACAACTCGAAAATGGAGGTTTTTGAAGCAAGGCTGCAAGGTTCTTTATATTCTTTTTATTAAACATTGCTTTAATCTTCATTTAATAATTCTGTATATCTGCAAATTGCTTTTAAGGGCTTTAGGCAGGGGCAGATATATAGGACGGGGAGGGGAGGGGGACAAGTATGGCGCTACGTAACTCTTCTTTCAGACTAAAATTTTGAGATGGTTAAATTTATCAAAAAAAGAACCAAGAGCTCGTGTAGCAAAATACATAATTTAACCATTTCCAGCTTGAATTACTTTATTAGAATTTTTGAAAATCATATTGTTATCAACATGAAGCATATGTAATAAATAATTTTGCCATTTTTCTAGTTTCCTGAATGAGCAGGAGAAGGAGTGAGCAGGTTTTGAAAATTAGCACTTCATATTATCCCAATCTAAATATTTTTCACAAGTTTTCTTTATTAATAGTAAGTCAATTATCAATAGTCTAATTCGTGGTCCTCCAGCGGCTATTGTTCCATAAGGAACACGTGGACACCTTAACTTTGAACTCCTCTACACTGACTGATTTTATTGAGACTTCTCCACTCCTCATCACATCCTTGGGGGAGGAGGGGGTGGATGTAGTTACGGCGTTACAAGAGGGGTGGGTTAAAAAGCGAGCCAATTTCGCATTACATAATGTATGGACGATCTCAAATTAGTTTTGCCTTAACTTTGACAATACACGTATGCTTTTAAAAATAACAAGAACGATTTTACCGCCAAAGCGGATAAAAGGAGCACATTTTCGTGTTATACCATCATACATGGATACCTAGAATTAACCCAAGGTGATGATCTAGAACAAGGTGGGGGTCAGATTGCCGGAAGTGGTAAAAATTGCATTACTGCGCAAGCGTATTTTGACGTCACTGGATGACATCGAAACCAACATCCGCTAAATCGAAACCTCCACAGAAACCAAAACATGGCGGCAATGAAAGCAGTCGTGCGATAGCGACACTAGACGACTCGTTCATTTCCTTCACAATTCTCATCCTTTATGCTATTTATTTTAATTAAATAATAATGCCATTATAAGGAGAGACTTATAATTATTGTAAAATGCACTTACGTATTTCTTTTTAATGTGAACACCGGGTTAATGTTAACTATCCGCACATCGCGCGATGACTGATTATGCGTTAAGCACTTCTGACTGATCATGCGTTAAGCACTTCTGACAAACTGACCTGTTATTCTAGATTACCTTGGAATTAACCTACTTTTTAAAACACTTTAGAGAAAATATTGTATGAAAACTAAATTGTAAATAACTATTTAATTAAAACTAACGTAAAGAGAGAATTTAAACGAATAAACTTGAAGAACTGAAAGAGTTTATTCCTTATACATTTGAACAAAAGAAGTTCTTTAGCTAATTTGTAGGCATTCCCATATAATGTTAAACGAAGTGAGTCTCAATTGCTGAAGCTTTGTGTGTAAGCATCTATTATTTCTTCATATTCCATTACTAAAGCGTTTCTACGTTATCATCTACCATGGAAGCATGAAATTAGCTACTATCAATTAGCAATATGTCTCACAGTAATTAGTATGGATAATATTAGGCCTAAAAGCAATATGTTCCTGATACCAATAAGCTATGGATAACAATGGGTCTAACAACTCGTAAGATACGTGGGGCGATTGATAAATAAGGTCTCCATGGCTGTAACTTTTCTATTTGTTAACCGATTTTCAAAATTCTTTTTGTATCTTATACTCACATTTGTCCTCTATGTAATGCACTATTCACTTTTCGACATAGTCCCCATCCCTTTCCACGCATTGCGCCAACGCGTGACTAGTTGGGTGAACCCGTCGGAGAGGAATTCCGGAGTTATTGTCGACACCAGGATTGAATGGCAGCTTTGGACCCTCTTCTGGAGTACGATAACGTCCGCCCGCACACGAGTCACCAGAGGCGTTGCAGCGCCTACTGTTCAAAGATGAAAAATTGCAGTTCAAAAATGAAAGACTTTGCACAGTGCGACTTTCACCACTTCCCAAAGAAGAAAGAGTCCCTTAAGGGACATGAGTTGGTTCTGACGGCGAGGTAAACGCTGCCATTCAATCCTGGAGTCGACAACAACTCCGGAATTCCTCTCCGACGGGTTCACCCAACTAGTCACGCGTTGGCGCAATGCTTTGAAAGGAATGGGGACTCTGTCGAAAAGTGAATAGTGCATTACATAGAAGACAAATGTGAGTATAAGATACAAAAAGAATTTTGAAAATCGGTTAACAAATAAAAAAGGTACAGCCATGGAGACCTTATTTATCAATCGCCCCTCGTATATTACACACCATATCTTAGCATTGAAAGTTCCAATGGTATCATATGCTACGATTAGGACATGTACTACTAAACTAATTCCCACCATCATTATTTACGCGTTATATTCATTCATGAGACGTCCTTACAAGTTGTTTGATATATTACGTGCCATATCTTAGCATTGAAAGTTCTAACGGTACTATATGGTACTACTAAACAATTACGACTATTAATATCTATGCGAAATATTCATTCATGAGACGTCATTAGGAGTTGTTTGATATATTACACGCCATATCTTAGCATTGAAAGTTTCCAATAGTACCATATGGTATCATTGTTAAACGAACCACTAAATCAATGTCTACTATCAGTAGTCACTCTTATATATTCGTTCATGGCACGTCGTGACGAGTTGTTAAACATATTACATGCATATATTGTCATTGAAAATTTTTAAAGGGGTATCATAATGGTAGCATTAGATCACGTGCTATTGTACCTATTCCGGCTTTATTACCTTTGAACTTGTTCGTGCTCTGTCACATATTTATGGATTGGTGAAAACAGAGTGTAAAATAGATAATGAAAGGAAAAGCGGGAAAAGCAATTTCCAAAATTGAAAGATTTAAAGTATTTTGAAACTTTCTCATTACAATAGAATATTAATTCCGGAAATAGGAAACGCAAATAGGTAGCTATCAATTTACGTTTTCAAATCTTTAGGAATTCCAAGGGGTATAGAGCTATGGAGTCGCCCGGGAGTGGAGTCGCCGGACATGAGGTCGTCGGTCGTAGATTCGCCTGGCGTGGAGTCGCACGGGCGTGGAGTCGCCAGCGTCAGAATTTCGCGAGAACAAAACGGGGGAAACAACTAACAGCCCCGTTTAGGCGAAGTCCGTGAATGGTGTACAATTGCGTAAAAAGATTAGGCACCGTCTTAAATGTCCCGTCCATCAAAAGAGTTTCGCAATTGCACATTAAAGTTAAGAACTCTACTGTTCCAAACGCTAAAATCATATCTTCATCTCCGTCTTGTTTAAGCAAACACAAAGGACCATTGCTCGTTAGTGTCCACCGTGGCTGTAATTCAATATCTCTTCTCTGTCGTGGGATAAAAAGAGACTTGGCGTTTTGCATCGTATTCCGAACAGATCCGTACGTTGGTAAATATGCTCCGACTTCATATTCACTACGTCCCTGATCTTGCAAAATTTGAGATTCCTCAAGAGCAACCTGACAAAACAAATAACTGTTTGTAACAAATTTGTTTTTCCAAATACATTCAAATACAGTCAAAAAGTAAAATAAATCATAACTAACAATGTCAAAATTACCTGATTATAGCTATGTTTTACAGGCTGCGTGGGAGCTTCTTCGATTTTTCGTTTTAGAGAATTTCTCACATCTCGTCTAACCACCACTGATGCATCTGGAAAATGGTTGTGTTCTTCTCCACAGACGATAAGGCATCCATCTTCCAAGCGACAGCTTGCTTTATATTTGGTAGATCCGTAATTAGAACACTTATAGCGAGAAACATTTCCATTCTAACGCTGGCGACTCCACGTACGGCGACTTCACGCCCGTGCGACTCCACGCCCGGCGACTCTACGCCAGGCGACCCTATGTCCGGCGACTCCACTCCCGGGCGACTCTACAGCCCTGAACCTTCCAAAGAGAAAACCTCAACACGTGTTCGTCAGCGTCATAATTTTATTAACTGACACTAGGACAACATAAAAACCAAAAAATCAACTTTATTTCATTGTACCTTTTATATTATGTAACTCTGGATGCCGCGATAAGAACAACATTACAACGGTTCGTATAATCCCGCATCGTAATGCGGTGCTTTGAGAGTGCCACGAAGGGTTATCACGGTGGTCCTGTTATCAAACGAAATGGCACCACAGACAATGAGTGCCAGATGAGAGTAACAGCGAATCTCTCACTTTCCGAGCCACCTCAAGGAACGTCTGCGAAATTATGACCATTTCGATAACCGGTCGAAAGATATTTTCATGTGAGGTTTCATTACGGTGCATTCTTTTAGAACACGATCGGTTCATTTTCTCGGGGTGCGTCATTTATATTTGTCAAAGACTGTGATTTCTTAGAACATTTTCTCCTCCTAAACTGAAGAAGCTTTTTATTACTATTATTATTTTTAAATCAGAACTCTCCTTTAAATTCCAAAAGTAGTTTCAATCAGGTGATACAGCTTTTTTTTTCACAATTAAAGACCCGTTTCCAAATAAAAATGTGAGACAGTTTTAATTCTAAAAAGTTCTTTAATAAAATGCTGAACATTTCACTCATTTAATAAGTTCCATCTGAAGGCGCCACTTACTTAAGCTTATTTCTGCCATCACGTTCTGTAAAATTTTTAAAATATTCCACTTAATGTTACAGGATATGAGTGGTTACATGAGATTAATTTCAGGGCCAGTGTGTTGATAACAACACAGAGGGAAAGAGAACATGAACTTTGAAAATCCATTATTTTTTCCAAAGAAACTTTACATAGATCTTCAATTTTAGATTACCCAGTACACTTAGAAAGGGTACACAATAAAATGGCAGAATTTTTTAAATTACCTTTTTCTAATCGCTTGCTAAAACTAATATAATAAGTTAATATACCTTATATTACCCTGACAGTATTTCTGCGTGACACATCAACGAAATGGCGCAGGCTATGCTAACTTGCACGAAATGGCGACGGCGTGAACCGCTGCTTATTTGTTTCATTTCAATATTTTAGATGGGAAATGGCTATGCTGGCATCTTTAAATTTGTATAAAAAATTTATAACTAAGTTTATAAATGTATGTATTATATCTCTAGAATTTTATTAAGGCATTTTAAACAATATCCTCACGAAAAACACGACCTTAACGTGTAGCGTATAGAAAATATTTCACACCTCCCAATTCATACTATTTTGTTCTCTCTTTATATTGAAAAACATTAATGTTTCCAATGAGCAAATTCCTGCAAAATTATCGTTATACTATTAACAGTTTACCGTGTAGAGTTTGTCCAGATTTCCTCTGTTAAAAAGTTTTTTTATTGTTTCAAATTCGAATCTTCCAACAATGTAACTAAATAAAATTTAACTTGATTCAGTAACAATTGTGAGTATCGTGAAGCATATGCGGTACTGCTTTCTTTACATAAAATGGTAATCATAGCAAGCACGAAATGGTTGCTCGGAAATTTTATGACAATTTACAAAACACCCTGTGAAAGCTTCTTTCATTAATAAAAAATATCATATATGGAGATATCATATACAGTTTATTTGAAGAAAAGGAAATATATGTAGAAATGCAAGTTTTATTTTTAATATGAATTACAAGTATTCCACCTGAAAGGTATGTCTTAGTTAAAATGGCTGGAAAATAAAAAGACCCTTTGCAATTATCATTAGCAAAATTTATGATCATATTTTATTACTTCATCTTGATATACCTATACATATGAAGTAATATAATATAAAAAAAATTTCAAACGTAGGCCTATATTTTTTAAAAATTAAAACTATACATTTAATAAAGATTTATCAGCCGCCATTTTACGTTCTCCCTAAAAGCCATTTTAAGTTCCATTAACGTGACTATACAGTGTTTCATTATTTTGTTCAAAATATCAGCAGCCAGAATATATCAATTATTTGTTATATGGCTTAATCCACGCATATTTTAGTTCATTGATTTTAAGACTGAAAGTGGTAAATAGATGATCTATCTATGAAGTCAGTATTATCAGGGATTTTTATGACCTTTAAACACCTTTTATAAAATATTGTGTTTTGAGAAAATAAGCACATGTTTCGTATCAATCAATTGTATTAGAATCACTAAGAATAAAAAAAAACTTTCTTAGAATCTTTAAAATCATATTAACAGAAAATATTGGAATTCCTTTCCTAATAAAAATGAGTATTTTTTTATTTTTTTCAACTTAAACTGTGTGCAGTTGCTTCAGCTCATTCATTTATTCTGCAAATAGAATGAGGGTATTAGTGTACATAATCGTCTTAAGCGACTTTTGACCAGCGATTTTTTTAATATGATTACATTTTCTTTAGGTATGACAGATAAAAAAAGGCTTCAATCCCCTGCCTGCGTCGAAGGGAGTTGCAAAATCAGCTGTGCTCGAAATTTTTGAGACCTATATGTGCTCAGGCCTAGGGACAGACCTATATGTGCTCCATTGTACCAAATTTCTGCAAAGAATTGCAAGTGGAAAATTGCTCCACATTTTTGCACACTGTCATAGGCCTCTCATCGTTGTAGGCATCCAATCTCTTTTAAGAAGTCCAAATCCACGTAAATCTGAGCGTGATTGGTTTGGTTTGGTTTATTTGGTATTAACGTCCTTTTTTCAACTGCTATGGCCATTTCAGGACGGCGTTATAGGGGCCTCAAATTTTGCCTCGAAGGGTTCTTTAACGTGCAGCCGGCAAATGACTATACGGGACCAACGGCTTTACTTACCTTTCGAAGGAAGTGCGTGATCTCAGGATTTTCCCCCTGAAAAAATCCTCGTCGTCCTCGGCCGGGGTCGAACCCGCGTACTCGGGCATCAGAGGTAACCACGATAAATCTGAGCGTGAGGCGTCCGGGGATTTAACCAGGATGGATGAAAATGGAATCCCCTTATATTGGGTCCATTTCCTTCTATTGGAAATAGGCCGAGTTAACTTAATTTTAGTAGCCATCTTTTGCAACCGAACTTACTACCAATATATAGCTGCAATCATAAACTCTTTGGGAAGCTTCTCTTTGCATTGGTTGATGGAAATATCCATACTTTGCCATCTTTATGAGCCGGCCAGGTGGCCGAGAGGGCTAGGGCGTAGGCTTTCTAGTTCTCGAGTCCGCCTGGTCGTGAGTTCGAATCCCGCCGTGGGCATGGATGTTTGTGTTTGTCCTGGGCTGCGTACAGATATAAATTGTGTAAAAGGCGCAAAATGACCTTAGTAGTCGACGCCAAAATTTCTACCCCCCCCCCCCCCCATCTTTATGACGGCTTATAGGTGTCATCGAGGTTTACTCAAACTTCACTTCTGGGATGACCAATTGTCATTTGCAGGGCCGGACTAGTACCTTTAAGGGCCCTAAGCACTGGACACCTTCCTGTTTTTCTGAGGATTCGGGGGCCCCTATTCACATGCTTAGTCTAACGGGGCCCTAAGCACGTGCTTAGTTTGCTTATGTATATGTCCAGCGCTGGTCATTTGTCATGTGTAAAGTACCGTTCGTAAATTTTTCTGGCACTGGTGAAGCATTAGCGGAAGTGCTGTTTTGTCAGACAATGACCACGAGGCATTTGCCAACACTACAGCTTCAAGTTTTCTCGAATGATGCGTCCGACACTTCTTGACTTCTCGACTTCTTGGCCATGTGGCAAGTGTAGATGGGTTTTCTAAAAACGCCATAGCTCGAACTCTCTTCACGTTGATTGTGTTATGGACTGTTTGGGTTCTGTTTCTGTTTTTTTTTCACTACGACCCTTGTTATGAGGTGGAAACTGCTTGTTCATTAGTTTTTTTACTGATAATTTTACTTACGCCGAGACCTTCCTCGTACTTTCCAATTATTAGGAAATAACTGAAACCTGTGTCAGAAAAGGCACATATGTACCCTTCACAATTTTTCCAAGTGTTTTGAGGCGCGTTCAATCGTCCAAGAAGGTCAAAATCGTTCATTGTTAACTGCCTGAATCCTCTGTATGTTTGGTCATATCGTTTAAATTTACCTATTAGCCTTTACATATTCTGCCAAAACTTTTCTGTGAGAGCTTGATCTTTGTTCATGTGGCATGGAATATTCTGCCAGAACTTTACACAGAATATTAAATGATTCCGAACTCTGCTGCAGGATACGAGTTCACACGTGAAAATATGCATACACGTAATTTTATTAAAGCGCATATTAAAATAAAAAGAATTTGACAGTTAATGGGCAGAGGATAGAGATAGATTAAATGTTATAATCTGATAACTTAATCAAGTAATTCGTAATTCTGATATATTATTTATGGTTACCATTATTTATACATTAAATCCATATATATACGAAGTAATCTATTCTTTAAAATAAAAGAAATTTGGAACACTAAGATCATCTGTTGCATATACTAGTTCGGGGTGATAAAAGCGCTAAATGGCGCCTATTTCACGAGCTTACATGAAATGGCGACTGGGTTGTGTTCCTTATTCGCGTCATTCTCAGGGTAGTAAACTGAGTATACGGAAGGAAACATGTTAGATTGCGAAGTTTATTTTGCATGAAAATTATTATAATGCCTCAGGAATCACTCTAGCAACTACTCTGGATAATTTTATAATGGCATTATACAAACATGGCCAGATTCTCCAGCAGACTATAATATACTTTTAAAATCTTTAGTATCGTATTAAAACGTTATCTATTTACATTCATATAATTGAATATATAAATACATTCGGCAATTCAAAATTTATTGCAGTGAAGTTTCCATAGGTTATCTAGAATTATGTTTATTCTTTTCATGAAAAATGAGGTATTTTAGTAATTTAAGTAACGATCTTGGAAATACTCGACCAAATTTTTTAATGTGGTTCTATTAGATTCGTTAATACCGTGGCCTTAATATACACGCCCAGTGCTGTACCTTCTTTCTACTAATTATATCTGAACATCAAATGGGAATGGAGTACACGAAATGGCTGCTTGAAGTCGGGCCTGGTCTTCCATTTCACTTAATAAAAAAAATGAATTATCTTGTACAAAGAATTTATTAAAAAAAATCATTTATCAAATATTTTTATGGAACTTGGTTTTAATAATTTATATCACGAGGATTGTATTGCGGAAAAAAGTAAAAAACACATCCAGCCAATCACTGTTCAAGAAGACATTCAGCCCAATCGCAATGCACTTTCATGTTAGTGCCTCATAACATTCGAAACGACAGGTATGGATGTTTTTGGTGGTCCTGGTTTTTGTTATATTCTGCAAGAAATCACTTATTTCGTGCTAATGAAGATAACGATAACAGAAGTATTAGTCAAAAGCTGTATAAATTAATAGTGTAATATTTTAAAACTTCCATTTTGAACAGGTTAATTCATGTTTAATGTTATCAATATTATCGCGTCTCTATTTCATTGTTCCATCTGTCAGTGTTCATTTGATCCTATTCTAAGTAAAATTAGGGTATTAGTGTACATGTAACTTGATACATAGTTTTAGAATAAATATTTTAGGGATCCTTAATATAAATAATTATTAAAAAAGTCAGAAAAAAATGACCTAATACTTTATATATTTGGTATAATTTTCATTTAAATTTTATTAAATACAGTATAATATTAAGAAAGATTTTAATTAAAACCATGATATATTAAATCTTAATATTTTCTGTTTATAAGAGGTATGTATATATAGTAGAGTTTTGTGAACCTAGGCTCTACTATATCCTCTGCTGCGATTATTAAAGCATGTACAACAAAAGAAAAACTAGACTTATCTATTCCCAATTTTTAATTGTAACAAATATCGAAATAACAAAAAATTGTCACTGGATATTTAATTGGACTGGTTTCCTATCGTCGAACGCAGTATATAGATTATTAAGTAAAAGCAATTATAAGAAAATGTATAGGTTTGTTTGTGTGAACTTTGTACGAAACCAGTTATTGTCTGATTTAGTGTTCATGCATGCAACCTTAATTAGTGACCCATCAGCCTGCAAGTTGAGATGTGTTTTCCTATTTCTAGATAAACTATCACTGCCTTAATCAATTTAATATAAAATTGCATTTTAACGTCGACTGGTTTTATTTCTGCTGCAAATTTGAAGTTGGTTTTGCTTCTAATTGCATAATTTTGTTATTTTTACAATTTCTTTTCACCAAATTTGAAGTTGTTTTACCTTTCTTATTTCATATCATATGAGATAATTAAGCAGTAAAAATCCACAGTAAATGATACTGATTCTTTAATATCGTTTTTTTAGCTTATAATCTCTACAGTTCATTGGGTATACGAAGTAAGTCCGGAAAATAAGTTCCATTTTGTGGTGCAAAAAAAGGCAAATATACAAAAAAAAATTATTACCAAAAAAATTCTTAGAGCTATTTTTCTACATAGCTCCTACCATTTGGAAGGCATTTATCATACCGGGGCACGAGTTTTTTTTAGCCCACCTCATGAAAGGTGCCGCGTATGATGTGAACCACTTAGTGCAGCTTCTTCGATGTTGAATTTCTGGCCAACAAGAAAGACTTAAGGTGCAAAAACAGATGAAAGTCGCTAGGTAAAAGCTGCTAGAAGTTCAACAAGTCATAGAAGCTGTCAGTACGTGGTTGACATCAGACAGTAACCTTCTACGAAGAGGGATACAAAAACTCGTGCCGCGCTTTGAAAAATAGATATGGAGAATTTTTTGGTAATTTTTTTTTCTGGGTGTGTACTTGCCTTTTTTATACTACCAAACGAAACTTACTATCTGGATGTAATGCAAAACTTAAAACTAAGAAAAACTGTTTCACCAGAACGATAATAGATTGAAAATATACAACCTGATACTGGAAGTACTTTTCGGGAGCAATTGCTTCCATCATTCAGCAGCCCAGGACCAGGAGCATCTCAAGGAAACTGAGAGAACTGAGGTTGTATATTTCCAATCTATTATCGTTGTGGTGAAAGAGTTTTTTCTTAGTTTTAAGTTTTGCATTACAATTATTCACATTTGTCTTTTTTATTATCTATCTGGATGTACTTCGTACATATAGTAATCCTTTCCAAAAAGCATTTTTGTTTGTTTTTTTAATTCGGATCTTAAATAAAAATTCAAATACTATTATATTGTTTCATAATCTTATTATTTAATATGACTATCTCCAATGAACGTGTTTAATCTTATTTTTTATTGTGATAATGAAGTGTATTTTAAGTCAATACACTGTAGTAACTGCTTTTCAGGCGTTCACTTTAGACAAAAAGCTCCCCCGCGCTTTACTGCAGAACACATTTACCAATAGTGGCTACCTGCATCAAAATTGATTAGTTTTTAATCTTACCCTATAGATGGATACAAGTGTTTTATGAAGCTATCTTTTGATCATTTACGTTTAAATCTTTTTTAAAAGGATTTTCTGTACATCATTTGTAAATCAACTAAGAATACAAATTAATCAAGGATTTTACAATCGAAAGCGCTAGAAGTCTGTTAAAAAATATCCCAGACCGGACCTAGGAGAAATACCCCTGAGTCGGTTAAAAAATTATACGGAAATTACAAAACAAACAGCAACGCAAAATTATACAAAATTATGCAACCATATAATCAAGAGTAGGATATAGAACTTAAGCAAAAGCTATTATAACAAGAAAAGGAAAACGAAAACCGTGAACAATGTAAGTATTAAGTAACTTTGTCTTCATCGGTCATTATGGTTTCCCGGTTCTCAAGATATCTTATGATTCATTTACGTTTAAATAATTTTTAAAAGAATTTTCTGTATATTTATGTAGATCATTTGTAAATCAGTTAATAATACAAATTAATCAGTGTAGAACGGATGTGTATTACATAAGGAAATTAACGAAATTGAGATGGGATTAAAAAAAAAAAAAAAAAAAAAAAAAAAACAGAATCAGCCTTTCGAAATGGAAGAATAAACTTTCATGTTCTGGATCACTGACATTTTCATAAACTTGTATAATTCTTATATCAATTGAATGAAATTTAATTAAACGTCTAATACTTAAATAACATCCATACCTGTTGTTTAAATTATGAGATACTGTCCTAGAATGGTGGACTGAGTAGTTAGCGTCAGTCTATTTATTATTTATTGCTTATTAATGTGTATCTGTTTGTCGCAAACAACCCCTGAAGTTAAGAAACTCGAGATTTTCATTAAGGACATCAAAATTCTTTCTTAAGACATATCTGACATTAGCATATCTGCGGTAATCAGCTTTAAAGATAAAAAATTACTTCTGGTACGGAGTTCTTAATTTTATATTTTAAGGTCTTTCAAACATTATTAGGTAACTTTATTCAGTAAGGTTGGTTTTAAATTAAGAAACAAGTTTAAGAGGTGGGATTTTTTTTTTCGATGTTATGCATGAGATATAATATCGCTTGGTTCTCAAAATTTTGTTTACCATCAGTTATTAAAGGAATTATGTCCATACAAGATGCTTTACTTCTTAATAAAGGTGCATTCATTTGATCAGAAAATTGAGACTAAAATGATGAAAATTTTGTTTGAACTTTTGGGTTACAAAATAATAAATTGATTTTGGTTGATTGTCCGCAGATGAGTATTTATATATACACATGTACCGGGTGGGCAAGAAATAACGTGAGGTGTTCAGAGCTCGCTAGCGGGAATTCTATTAGGCCAAATGCAATACATTTTGGTGTATATACTTAGTGGAACATGCAGTTTCGATTTCTGCAAAAAAAAGTACCAAAATTCGCCATAAGGGACGCTTATTTCAAGAAAACAATGAATACCTAATTGTCAAATGAACAAATACCGTACAAACCAACTTTAGTAACAACAATAAACAATGTTTTATTTTTAATTACAAATGTGTTTCAATATGACCACCAGTGTACTGTTCCAATAGCTGCATGCGGTACACGACATTTTCTACGCCAGCTCGCATTAATTAGTCTGATATGTAATGTTATTTGATCCTTTAAGGTTGAGAGGTCAGGAACATGTGCTTGATACACAAGGCTTTTCAAATATCCCCATAACCAAAAATCACAAGGGTTTAAATCAGACCGGATCAGGCGACCTGGATCCGATGTGCGGTGGCGCACCATCCTGCATAAAAATGGTAGAATCCAGAAAACCCTTTTCCTGAAATCGTGGTATCACAAAATTCTCAAGCTGATTTACACTTTCGTGCACACTTTTGGCCAACGTTTATGATTTTCACTGAAAGTCACCCAAATGGGTGGATTTACAGTTTCATGCACACTTTTGGCCAACGTTTATGATTTTCACTTATCGGCATACCTGGCAGAATTGACGGAACAAGTCACCGGTCCACGGGGACTGATTTCTTTAAAAAAGTACGGGCCGATGATGAAAGAAGCAGTTAAGCCGCACCATACTGTTAGTTTCGGTGAATGCATAGGAGTTGGCAGACACACTTGTGGATTTGATACAGCCCAAATACGGCAGTTGTGGGTATTGATATCACCATTCAAATAAAAATGTGCCTCGTCACTCCATAAAATTTGCCATGGCCATGCATCATCCACTTCCATACGTGCTAAAAATATCAACGAAAAGTCAATTCGGGTACGTTCATCTCCAGGAAGCAATTGTTGAACAGGTGTGAGTTTATAGAGATAAAATGTCAAAATCTTATGCAATATTTTCCTCACCGTCGAATATGGGATATCTGTTTGGCGTGCTATTGCGTGTGCACTGCTGGTACCCTGCACAGTAGTCATCTCCTGTTCCACAAACGTATTCAATCGCCGGAATTCACGAAGGGCAGCACTTGCATTGTCGCTCTTCTAATAAAACAACTTGACTAATAACGCCCGGTCAGGCAGAGTAAGCGTCATCGTCAGGCCATTCGTTCGTGAATGATGGGAAATCCTCAGCCTTGCCTTTTATTGTCACGATTGCTCAACACGGAACGCGCTTATGCAAATGTATTCATTGTTTTCTTGAAATAAGCGCCCCCTATGGCGACTTTTGGTACTATTTTTTTTTTTTTTTTTTTGCAGAAATCGAAACTGCATGTTCCACTAAGTATGTAGGCCAAAATGTACTGCATTTGGCCTAATAGAATTCCCGCTAGCGAGCTCTGAACACCTCACGTTATTTCTTGCCCACCCGGTATATCACTCCACCATTCTATCTACACATTTTTAAATAGGAAAGAAAAGCGTTTAATGATCTCCAGGCGAACTCAACTTGCGGGATAGGAGTAATGGATTTATCTTTCGCCTTTCCAATTTCATAAATTCGTAAAACAGCACCTGGCTTTATTTTTCTACTTTCTAATTGAAATACTGTTCAATTGGAGTGTAATTTTTCGTTATTTTAATTCTTATACATCTATGTGTTTTTAAATACCCGTAAAAACTGTATTAAGCGCCCGGGCGCTTATTTGCAAAAATTCAGCGGACCCCCAGGCGCTTATTGCAGGCGGGCCGGTATTACAGGTCCGGCGCTTATAAAATTCTGCACAACTGTGATGGATACTATTATGCAAAATTCTCGCCCTTCTTCATCTTTCCTAAAGTATCCTGCTGTGTTTTCAGGATCAATGCTAAGCTGTTTGACTGTAGCCTCTGTAGAATGGTTTTCAGCCTACTTTACTGGTGCGAGATTAAAATTGATGCTATAACTGAAGTTTTCATTTTTCATCAGCTATGTTGCTTGACTGAATCCAAAATTAAAAGCAAAAAATTAGAAGACAATCATGCTGGTATCTAATTTCCGGTTTAGCAGTGGCATTTGGGAGAGCAAACATTCCCGTGAGAAAGCAGCAAGAGAAGAAAATTCCACGAAATGAACTAAAATAAGCGCCCGGGCGGTTATTAAAGGTCCGGCGCTTATTTGCAAAAATTCAGCGGACCCCCAGGCGCTTAATGCAGGCGGGCCGGTATTTCAGGTCCGGCGCTAAATACAGTATTTACGGTATATGCAAACTACGAGGTACGTCCAGAAAGTAAGTTCCGTTTGGTAGTACAAAAACAGCAAGTAAGCACTTAAAAAATTATTACAAAAAAAACTGCACACCTTGAACTATTTTTCTACATAGTTCCAACCATTTTGAAGCTACTTATCATTACAGGGCACGTGTTTTCGTATCCCTCTTCATAAAAAGTTCCCGCCTGTGATGCGTACCACGTAGTGACAGCTTCTTTTACCCCGTCATTGTTGTTGAACTTTAGGCCACCAAGGAACGACTTCAGGTGCAAAAAGAGATGAAAGTCGATAGATAAAAGCTGCCAGAATTTCAACCACGATGACGGGATAAAAGCTGTCATTGCTTAGTTAACAACCCAGGCGGCAACTTTTTATATGTAAAAAAATTATAAAACAATCTGAAATTTAAAAATTGTCGTCCTATTCACAATAAAATTCTCTGTAAATTTGATTGAAAGATCAAAAAAACCTATATGATAAGTGCCCTCAAAATGCTGGAAGCTATGTAGAAACACAGGTTGATTCAAAATTCAATGTACAAACTTTTATGGGAGTTAGTACGGGTGATTCTAAGCAAAAAAGTTCATATGAACATGGGTCCTCATTTGAACGATAACTGAGATATGAACAGAAATAAAAATGCTAGATGTTAATAACTGAGGTTCTGTAACATCTGTATATCGTTAAACTTTGATCGAATTCTAATGAGTAGTTTCGAGTTACGCAGTCAACATCGTAACGGTGCTCACATGTGCATTTTAATTTCTGTTCATATCTCGGTTATCGTTCAAACGAGGACCCATGTTCATATGAACTTTTTTGCTTAGAGTCACCCGTGCTACCTCCCCTAAAAGTTTGTACATTGAATTTTGAATCGCCCTGT
>JAHWFO010098272.1:3404923-3434621 GCA_023313115.1 Rhysida immarginata | reverse complement strand
AGAAATCATTTATTTCCTGCCATTGAAGATAACGATAACAGAAGTATTAGTCAAAAGCTGTGTAAATTAGTAGTGTAATAATTTAAAACTTCCATTTCGAACAGGTGAATTCATGTTTCGTGTTATCGATTTTATCGCGTCTCTATTTCAGTGTTCCATCTGTCAGTGTCCATTTGATCCTATTCTAAAGCAAAAATTAGGGTATTAGTGTACATGTATCTTGATACATAGTTTCTTGATACATAGTTTAAGATAATTGTCTTGGGGATCCCTAATATAAATGATTATTAATAGAGAAAGAAAAAATTGAATAAATACTGTGATATATTTGGTATTAATTTTCATTTAAATTTTGATAAATATTGTATACTATTAAAGAAAGGTTTTAATTAAAACCATGATATATTAAATCTTAATATTTTCTGGTTATAAGAGGCATGTAAATACAGTAGAGTTTTGTGAGCTCGGGCTCTGCTATGTTCCTTTGTTACTATTATTAAATCATGTGCAACAAAAGAAAAACTAGACATATCTATATAAATTCTCAAATTTTAATGGTAACAAATATCGAAATAACAAATTTACACTGGATATTTAAATGGACGGTTTTCCTATCGTCGAACGCTGTATATTGATTACTAAGAAAAAGCAAATATAAGTAAATATCTAGTTTTGTTTGTATGAATCTGGTATGATACAAGTTGTTGTTGTTTCATTTAATGTTAATGCATGCAACCTTAATTCGCGACACCTCCGCCTGCAAGTTGAGATGTGATTTCTTATTCCTAGATAAAATAGCTTTGCCTTACTCACTTTATTATAAAATTGTATGTTAACAAATGTAAGTTCATTGGGCATTCGAAGTACGTCCAGAAAATAAGTTCCATTTTATAGTACAAAAAAAAAAGCACATACACTTCAAAAAAATTATTACCAAAAATCTGTATAACTTGAACTATTTTTCTACATAGCTCCCACCATTTTGAAGGAATTTATCCTACAGGGGCACGAGTTTTTGTACCCCTCTTCATAAAACGTGCCGCCCGTGATGTCAACCACATTGCAGCTTCTCCGATGTTGAATTTCTGGCCACCAAGAAAGACTTCAGATGCAAAAAGAGATGAAAGTCGCTAGGTAAAAGCGGCTAGAAGTTCAACAACGATGATGGGGTAAAAAAAGCTGTCATTACGTGGTTGACATCACAGGCAGCAACTTCTTATAAAGAGGGATACAAAAAATTCGTACCTCGCTCTGAGAATTTCCTTCAAAATCCTGGGAGCTATGTTGAAAAATAGTTCAAGCTATGGAGATTTTTTTGTAATAAATTTTTTTTCTAGATGTGTACTTGCCTTTTTTTCTACTACCAAACGAATCTTACTATCTGGGTGTACTTTCTTCATATAATAATCCTTTCCAAAAAGCATTTTTGTTTGTGTTTTTTTAATTCAGATTTTTAAAAATTCCTATTACAGTTAATTGTTTCATAATCTTCTTATTTAATATGACTACCTCCAGTGAACGTGTTTAATCTTATATTTTTATTGTGATTATAATGAAGTGTTTTTTAATTCGATATAGTAACTACTTTTCAGGCATTCAGTTTAGACGAAAAGCACCCAAGCGCCTTACTGCAGAGCACACTTAGCAATAGCGGCTACCTGCGTCAGAATTGATAAATTTAGTTCTAAATTTTACCCTATATAGAGGTACAAATTTTTTTCGAAGATATCGTTTGATTATTTACGTTTAAATCCTTTTTAAGAGGATTTTCTGTATAATTATGTAGATCATTTGTAAATCAATTAATAATACAAATTAATCAGTCTATTAAGAAAATTAACGAGATGAGATTAAAATAAATGTTAAAATAAATGAGAAACAGAAGCAACCTTTCGAAATGGAAGATTAAAATTTCATGTTCTGGATCACAGATATTTTAATACATTTATATAATTCTTAAATCAATTGAATGAAATTTAATTAAATGTTTAATACATTAAAGAACATCCATACATGTGGTTTAATCCATTATGAGATACTGCCCCGGAATGGTGGACTGATACTGCAAGAAATAAGAACAAGTTAGCTTCAGCCTATTTATTATTTATTGTTTATTAATGTATATCTTAGTTTATCTCAAACAACCCCTGACTTAAACAAACTCGAGATTTTCATTAAGTACATCAAAATTGTTTAAGACATATCTGAGGCTTGCATATCTGCGATAGTCAACTTTAAAGAAAAAAATTACTCTGAGTAACGAATTCAGAATTAATCTTATATTTTAAGGTCTTTCAATCATATTTGGATTATTTTATTCACATTAGTACGTTTAAGTGGTGGGAATTTTTTTTCGATGTTATATGTATGAGATATAATATCGGTTGGATCTTATGACTTTTTTTTTACCATTATAATAGAGAGGTTAAGATACTTTTACGCGACATCCGTGACGTGAAATCTATGACGTCATTTGGTTACACGTTATTGACATGGCGGATGTGATTTTAGAGAGGTTATGATTTTTTCCGTGTGTAGGATTTTTGTAATCTTAGCAAGCTTCACGTCACGAAAAAAGCCAACGTGCTGACCGCGTGGGACGTGAAGGCTTCACGTTAACGCCACACCAAGGTCGAATTTTCTGACGTCATTGAAACTCGTCACGCGCGTTGCGCTCAACGCGTTAAGGCATCTTAACCTCTATAATGATTAATTCAAGTAATTGTCTATACAAGATACTTCTAAATACTGGGTGTAAATGGACGACGTTTCACAAATTTAAGGATATGTAGAGGATGAAACCCCGAGCAAAAAAGTCTTGTCGCGTTTTTCGATCTGAGGCTCCGTTAAAAAGTTATAGCGCTAAGTTAAAAATTGCTCAGCGTCTGTACCAAGATAGATTTCCGGAAGTGACGTCACGAAATTTAAAGCGCTATGACTTTTTAACGGAGCCTCAGATCGAAAAACGCGGCTAGACTTTTTTTGCTCAGAATTTCACCCTCTACCTGTCTTTTCATTTGGGCACGACCTTTTAGAATCACCCTGGCCGATACCGATACCGATATTCCTTACCGATACCGAACTTTAAAGCGCTATAACTTTTTAACGGAGGCACAGATCGAAAAACGCGACAAGACTTTTTTGCTCAGAGTTTCATCCTCTACATATCCTTAAATTTGTGAAACGTCGTCCATTTACACCCTGTATATGTGTATTCATTAGATCACAAAGTTGAGACTATACAAGATTCTTTTGAACTTTTGGATTACATAATAATAAAATAATTTTGGTTGATTGTCCGCAGATGTATTATGAATTATTACATCACTCCACCATTCCTTCTACTCATTTTTAAATAGGGAAGCAAACCGCTTAATGATTTCTAGGCAGGGGTAGTTGTAAAGGCTTTATCTTTTCCCTTTCCAATTTCATAAATTGATAAAATAGCATCTGGTTTTATTTTGCTCCTGAGATACTGTTGAATTGGAGTGTAATTTTTCGTTATTTTTTAATTCTGATACAAGTATTTAAAAAAAAACTTATGCTAACTACGAAGTACTTCCAGAAAGTAAGTTCCGTTTGGCATTTCAAAAAAAAAAAAACCATTTATTACAGAAAAACATTTATTACAAAAAAATATCCACACCTTGAACTATTTTTCCACATAGCTCCTGCCATTTTGAAGGCAAATATAACGGGGCACGTGTTTTTGTATTCCTCTTCAAAAAAAGTTGCCACCTTGTGAAGTGAACCACGTAATGACAGCTTCTTTTACCCCATCATTGTTGTTGAACTTTTGGCCACCAAGGAACGAGTTCAGGTGCAAAAAGAGATGAAAGTCGCTAAGTAAAAGCCGCCAGAATTTCAACAACGATGACGAAGTAAAAGAAGCTGTTACTGCATGGTTACCAACACAGGCAGCAACTTTTTACGAAGAACAAAAACTCGTGCCCCGCTACTATGTAAAATAATTATAAAAATAATAAATGGAAAATGTTCTTAGGAGGATTTTTTCACGCCATTACCTCCAATATTAATAAATAGAGAAAAATAGTAAACCCGAAGGCCCCTGAAGGTTCGAGTCCAGGCCGTGGAATTTTCTTTACAATTTTTCTCTATTAATTATAAATATATCTGAAATTTCAAAATAACTGTCCTATTTACCATAAAATTCTCCGTAAATTTGATTGAAATATCACATAAACCTATATGATAGATGCCTTCAAAATGATGGGAGGTATGTAGAAATAAACACTGCTGGCAAAAAATAAATGCAACACCTAGAAGAAATGGGTCGATTATTTGAAATTTTGCACACAAGTGGCATTGAAGGCATAAAAGAAATGATTCAAATTGCAAGACAGTACGTCCAGAAGAACGTTGTACAGGGTGGCTCCCATGCCCCTCCTGGAGAAGAATTCTTCCGACTAGATTTGCATGAAATCGTCAGTTTAGCATCTTCATTGTACTACACTTGACTTTAAGTATAGTGACAACTGCAATGCCTCGCACACGGAGTTTGACAGATTGTGGGACTTCAAGAGGCTAGTGGTCTCATCGGCGTATCGCGGCGCAGATAGGTCGTAATGTTTCTGTGGAGGTTCTATGTTGTCAGCAGTGGTTTACGGAAGGAACACACTCACATGGGTCTGGTTCTGGACGCCCACGCACTACTGACCCACGCCAAGACCATCGAATCGTACGAGAAGCTTGAGCAACCATACGGTATCCACAGAAGAGATAAGGGCCAGAGTGGAACCAGCTTTGTGAAGACGGACCATTGGTAACAGTTTGCTAGCTGCTGGACCGCAGGCACGGATCCCTCTAGTCGGACTCCCACTTCTGCAAGAATGCTGTGCTGCGCAATTGCAGTGGGGGCTGCGAAAGACCCGACTAAAGAGCCGAATGGAGGTCTGTGGTATTAAGTGATGAGAGCAGATTCTGCCTGTACACCAGCGCTTCGCATGTGCTGTATGGAGTTGGTTACGCAGGGAAGCCGCATAATTCGATACCTCCTATGGTGCGATGAGTTACAACTCGCGATCACCCATAGTGTTTGTGGATGGAACATTGAACAGCATTCTGTACGGCAGCAGATTGTGGAACTTGTGCTTCTGCCCTTCTTGCAACAGGAGAGTAACATGTTATTCCAACAGGATAACGCGCGTCCACACATGCCCATGTTAGTTTGTAGGCCTTACAGCATGTGGCACTACTTCCCTGGCCAGCACAATCTCCAGACTTGTCGTTAATTGAGCATATATGGAACATGATGGGATGTAACCTTCTAATTATGGCCAATCAGTTCGATATAACGGGTATCTCAAAATTCCGTATCCAAAAATAGGAAATATTGAAATATTGCAAATTTTTTATGTCTCTTTTCTACAATACACGTATACGTTCCGCACATTCCGTTTTACCTCAGCAACTCAGCCGCTTTCAGCCAAGCTCAGCAAAGACATTCCTTTATGCTATGCTGAGCTTAGCTGAGCAAGTTGTGACGTCACATTTGCCTCAGCCAAATCACAGCAATCTAAGCATATAAAAGAGGTGCTTACAAATGCTGAGGAAGGCTGAAAGCAGATGGCGGCGCCCATGGATGAAGATAATTGTAAGGAAAAGGCTAAGAGTAAAGCCAGTAAGATTTAAATTACGTTACCTTATGCCTTTTTATGAAAGCTGGCCACTTAAATTAATTGTAGAAATCATTAAATTAATGAATAAATTAATTTTTAAAATGTTAGGATTTTCTAGTAGATTTTTTAATTTACTGATCGCATTTTTATTCAGCAAATTTTCAGCAAATCGTTCCTTTTTGGCAATGAAAAACATCTAAATGCGCATGCGCGAGGCTAAGAATCAACTCAGCAGCTAGGCTGAAGAGGCTGAGCTGCTGAGGTAAAAAGGAATGTGCGGGTTCATTGCATCTTTCCAACGTCCGACCAACAAACAAAGCTTGAGAGCGATGGGACGTAAGCTTTCCAGTTCTCGAAACCGTTGGGCGTAGATGTGTTGGGTGTTAGTCCGCGGAACGCGTAAAAGATAATATTTATGTTGAATTCTCTGGATTGTGTAAAGATATTAGTCCTGTTGACGCGAAAATAAAATCTAATGATCCAACCAGATCTCCAAGATAGCATTCATGCTCCATGCCACGCTTTCACACCAACAATATTAAGCAATGTACAAAGAGGCTCCAGAGAGGCGTCAATTTGAATATTAGTTGCCGTAATGCTTTTCCTACCTGAAACAAAGGCTATGACATCGCTATATTATACATATTAATCTATGTGTATTCTCAGTCTGCAACATTTCAATATTCCGTATGAGACCGGAGTTTTGGGACACCCTATTAAAAGTATAACACCGATTGTCCTGCATCTCTGGTTCGAAAATTTTGTCGGATTAACTATCTTGCAGAATCTACGGTGGACAATTTCATCAACACACTAAAACTCACAATTCGCTATAATACCATGGATTTTCTATAAACTTAAATTAAAAGAAATCGCAAGGTATAAATAATATACAGGGTGATTCAGAAAGGTAGGTTAAGAATGAAATACCATGTACAGTTTGTAGCGAGAAACAATATTTTTCCTATAAACATAGGTCCGGAAATGCATCCTTACAGAGATAATGCAACTTGTACGAGGTAGGAATAGATGTGCGTTACCCGGACGGCAATGGTAGGGTCCATGCAAATTAGGATCTAAACATGTAAATTGTTCGTGTTCTCTCCTTTAAAAGAGAGGAAACGAAACATGTAACTCCATTGTCGTACAATGGGTCGCTTGACTAATGCGGAGATGGCGGACATGCATCTCGTCTACGGCGAGGCACAGGGTAATGCTACTGAAGCGGAAAGGATTTGCCAACAGCGTGTGGAGAAGTCAGTGATCGCGAGAATCTCGTCCGCAGACTAAACACCTGCATCGAGGTTCAGGGTCGGCACTTTCAACACCTACTGTAATGTCATTCCTACCTCGTACAAGTTGCAATATCTCTGTAATGATGCATTTCTGGACCCATGTTTATAGGAAAAATTTTGTTCCCCGCTACAAACTGTACAGGGTATTTCATTCTTGACCTACCTTTCTGAATCACCCTATAGTGCAAGTGTATTTGATAACGTGATGACAAAGTTCCTAAAACCTGTTGAAATTTTACCGCCCATGAACAAGTATAATTTTATCCGGAATAAAAGAGGTGCAGAACCCGGAAAAATCGATAGTGTACTTATTGTCAATTAATCGATGAAATATCCTTTTAGAGAACGTTGAAGTTTCTATTTATTTTCACCTAGAGAGAAGTTTTAAACGAGGAAAAAAAATAAACAAAGTTAGATCAAAATTTAGTTCAATCTGAAGAAATTAATAATTGTGATGGGAAAAAGCAAATCATCTTCCTTATTGGTCGTATGGCGGATGGTATCAAAAACACTATAGGCTTACTTTGTAGATCACTTGGTCCGGCTGCCGCATTGATTTCACTTGTTGGATTGTGATCTGTAGGGCTACTAATGAGGGAGGGAGCGTCTACTAAATAATGTACAAAAGCTAGCTGCACTTTTTTTTTATTTTTATTTTGACGGTCGCCAAGATTATAAGAATTTTATTGGAAACCATACACGCAAAAGTTAAGATTCTTATGGAAAATACATTTAAGTTATGGCTGGGCTAACAGTCAAATGAAAAATTCAGGTTATGAAAATTCTCAAATAATAAAAGAAAAAGCGCGTCTTTTCCGGATGCACATTCAACGACAGAAAATTATTATTTTAGTTCAATCTATCACCCTTTAAAGTGTTGCCAGATATTTTCCAAGCGCCCTGTATATACCATTATCTAATAGTTAATTTGTGTGCTCATTTGCATTTTCTAACACAATGAACCAAATAAAGAAATATTCTAAGTTTTGAACCAATGGAAATTCGTTTTCTAATTACTGAATTTCAGAATCTTTTTTCTCCAACCATAAAATTTTTCATAAATTTAAAAGTGTAATTTTACTTTGAAGCTATATGCCGAGAAATGACATTATTAAATTACAGTTCACTCCATTTCCTTTTAAAGCGTGAACAGGAGTGAACTTACACTCTTCAATAAACTTGCAATCAATTTTTTTTTAAAACTAAGTTTGTTTAGAAACTTGAGAATTCATTCAATTGTAGTCTGCTGCTACTTTCATTGCTTTCATGTGAAGTGGATTCGTGCTTTTTACTGAGTAGTGGAAGAAAGAAGTTCCGTCAAGCGCATTAATACGCAGACACCGCTTTAACAATGGAGTCTTTGTATGGCTTTGTGTGCTCATATGTTTTCGTTTTCGCGGTTTATTTTGAAAGAAACAAAATTTCGCATTTTCTTAGTTTGCAAGCATCAATAGTAGCTTCAGAATGAGTAACATATTTTAATTTGGTAGGAATCTGTAAGATACCTGTTCGTAATAAATAGAAAAATAGCCGAAACTGTGGAGACCTTAATAAATAAAGGAAAAATCAGAAAACACTACTCTACATAGAAAATTTTTTTACTGACTCAGATGTACATTTCGGTTTTTTGAAATCCGAAATGTACATCTGAGTCAGTAAAAAATTTTTCTATGTGGAGTAGTGTTTTCTGTTTTTTCCTTTATTTATACCTGTTCGTGTAATTTCCTTGTTTATAAATAAATGATTCACCAATTTTTTAAAACCGGTTTATTATTAAATTCACGAGGGAAATGTCATGAGAACCGGTGTCGGCGAACACCAGCTAGGGCAACTATCTGAATCGGCGAAGACAGTAGTACCTCGGAATTCGAACGCCCCAAAACTCGAACAACTTGGAATCCGAACGAAATTTTCAAGTAAATATTGCCTTGGAACTTGAATGCTCATCTATTCAACTCATACGATTTATCGCAGCTAATTTTACGACTTTTTATTTTTTTTTTATAAAGCACTTATTGAATATGTTTTGGTTTGTAAAAAGTGTAGTGTTGAAAAGCAAAGTAAGGAAAAACGCTGTTAGAGCAACAATTGCAATTAAAAAAGATCTTATCACTAATCATGAAAGTAGTGTCCGTGTATGTGAACTTACTACGATATTGTTGGACCGTGGTACAGATTAATTTAGTTTCCATTATTTTCAATGGGAAAAATTGCTTTGGAACTCGAACGATTTGGAATTCGATCGCTGTCTCGGAACGGTTTAATTTCGAATTGCGATTTCCCACTGTACATACTGAAATAGATTGCGCCTGATTGGCTGGATCTGATCGCACACCGCTAAAACACTGCTATCCAAACTAATTTCAAGTAAAGAAAAATAAAGTATATAAAAATTCTTATCACTTATCATACAGAAGTTTAGATGTATGTGAATAAAACAAAATAATAATGGGCTCCATGTGTGCGTAAGAGTTGATGGCCGCTAGCAAGAAATCCGCCGATCGCAGAAATGGGTTCGACGAAGCTCCAATAAAACATTTACAGTTTTAATATTAATTTTTGTCAATTTTATTCCTCTTTTTCCTCCTTGTGGAGGAATTTATTTAGGAATTTAAAATTCAGTTTCATATTCGTAGGTTTTCTCTGAAGTGTTTACAATGTAGGCTTTTTATCGGTATTCATGGGTGATGTCTGGCTATTATAACACCTAAATATGCTCCATTTATCCGCGATGGCGGTAAAATCATTCTTCTTATTATTACTTGCCCCCCTCTTCCATTTTGATCCCGCACATTGATACAATGATCTCGCAACTGTACTTGTTCCTTCACTGCACGATTAACCTCTCACGAGCATTTTACAATTTTTCTGGCACGGACATATTTTTTTGTTTTTCAATGAAACATTTTAAAATTATTTAGTGTTTGGGCTTGATAAATGTCCTTGCAGACCCAAAATATGGACAGTTTAACATTGCAGCCTTCTTTATGCATAACTTGGAAACGCGATGTGATAGAAAATTATCTAAAGGATTCGAATTCTACACACAAATAACTCCTAGGATAACTATCGATAGTCTTGTATGCAAAATGTATGTTGACTAGTTTGTAGTGCTAGTATAAGCATTTTTCTTTGTATAATTTTCGTTTTTTTTATTTTTCGTAGGTTATTCTGCAATTATCAACCTTAAAAATTCCGCAAAGTAAAAATTAAATTATGGAGCACAGACAAATATTGAATGATTTGTTGTCGACTGTTGAATACGTTATTTGCGGTGCTATTTCGGTTACGGAAGCAGTGGTGGAAGATGTGAGAGTATTTAAAATACACCACCGCTCATGGCAGCCGATTGTTTATCTCTTCTATGAGAAAAATAGAAAAATTGCAGAAGAGTTTGAAGTTTCCAGGACCTCTGATTTGGAATTACATGAGACCAATGAAAAGCAAGATTCGCCACAGTTATTAATAAATGATGACTCGGAATTTATAACTACTAATCCCTGCAATTCGGATAATGTAGATGTGACAAGTACGCCATCGAATGAAACCGAAATACCAGTCGATCCAGATAATTCATTTGTGAACAATATCGAAAATATTTCGGTTACTAATGAAAAACGTAAGAAGAAAAAATCAGCTAGAAAAGAACATTTCCTTAAAGTTGTGGAACATGCTAGTACACAGAAAAACAATTTCGACGCATATGAAAAATTTACCTCGAATGTGGAAGAAAGTAGCGTCTTTCTAACAAAACTACCAAAAAGTGTAAGTAATTGCGATGTACTTGAGGAACTTAATTCAAATATGGAAGAATGTCCTGTCTTTCTACCAAACCGCGAAAATACTTCACTATATTGCGAAACGTGTAAAACATCGTTTCAAAATTTTCTAATAAAGAATCAACATCAGTGTTTACTTATAGGAAAAGTTTGTAAATACTGCAAAAAAACATTCACTAAATGTGAAGATCGAATAAAACATGAAAGCGTACATAAAAAGAACGAGCCTTACAAAAGCGATTGCAAAAAAAAGCCATTCAAGTGTAACTATTGCGATAAACGGTTTAACTTTAAAAGAAGTAAAAATCGACACGAGAACGTCCACACGGGAGTTACCTCTTACCAATGCATTTATTGCCAAAAAACGTTTACTCGTATAGATTCGAAAAAAGAACATGAAAGAACACATACGGGAGAAAAACCATATGAATGCAGATACTGCAAACGAAGATTCATCCGACCCTATAAGAAGTTTATCCACGAATGTTTGCATACAGGAGAAAAACCATACAAATGTCGCCATTGCGATATGAGTTTTTCCCGTTCTGATGAAAGACTAGATCACGAGAAGGTCCACGCGATATAGAATTTTTCTATTGTGCTTTTTTGTGGTGAAAAATTTATCACTTCTAGCCAGAAACAAGAACACGAACGCATTCATAGAAAAGTAATTGCTCCGTATAAATTAACCAAATGAATAAATTGGACCTGTATGTATAGAGATTTGTTAGGTACGATAATTTTGGGACATTGCAATAAAGGGCGTTTTCAAATGAATATTATTATATCATTGCTTTCCCCAAAGCATGCTATTTCCTGTCTCCATAAACACTTTGTGTTTCAAAATATTTTATAAAGTATTGATTGGATTAATTATGTAATGAATATAATTGATCCGACTGTTGACGTTCCCAAATGTTATCTTCAGTTCTATTGCTTAAAGAATAAAATGGAAAATAAATAATATTTCCTATGGACATATTCTTTACATAATATTCTATCTGACAGAAGTTTCAGAGAATGCAACTGTGCTCGTGCTGTATGATAATGTGCATATAAAGCCTTTTTTTTGTTATCAACAAAGCAATAAGTCATGGGTTCCTGTAACACGTTATAAAAATTTTTCAAATAAAATAACTACAAAAATATCGTCTGGAGTAAAAAAAAAAACATATCTGTTCTAAATATGCACGTAACACATTTCACCTTCACGTTTTTGTTTTTTAAGAAGACATCTATTCGATCATACTCTGTGGTCATTCGTCACCGGACACCCCATAGAATTAAGTTAAACCGGACCCTGCACAACATCAGTATCCTGTAGGGACGCGCCTCCCTGCAATGACATCCGCAACTCTTCGAAGAAGACTTTCCACCAATTTGCGATACGTGTCGGCGGGAATCTTGCTCCATTCATCCTTCAAATTGGCAAGCAACTCAATGGTGTTCTTTGGGTGGCATGGCCTGGCTCTCATCCGGTCCTCCAATTCGTCCCAATGATGTTCAATGGGTTGAGGTCTGGAATTTACGCTGGCCAGTTAAGTTTCCCCACACCATTTCCTCAAACCAGGTGATAATAATGCCTGCTGTACGAGAGGGAGCATTGTCGTGCTGAAACGGGTTTGAGCCATTACCAAAGTGTTCCCACAATATCGGTAGCGCAGAATCGTCCAGAACTGTTTGATACGCAGGAAGACCAAGACCCTACCACGAAAAGCAAGACCAGACCATGATGCCACTTCCTCCGAATTTAACTGTGGGTACGACATAGTCCTGTAAATATCGTTCGTCGGGCATTCGCCAAACCCACACATCACAACCGAACGCCGCCACTGGTTACTACAGTATAGTTTTCCCTTGTTCTAGAGTCCAGTGGCGGCGTTCATTGTACCACTGTAACCAAGGGGTCGCATTGAGGCAACACCACCTAGACAGAAGGCCTGATAACGGAAACGTCATACATTATTACATCATCATTAGTCGACCATTGTTAATCCTATTTCTACCAATAAGAAGCCCTAAATTTGGTCGACTAATGATGTAACAATGAATGACGTTTCCGTTATCAGGCCTTCTGTCTAGGTGTTGATCAAGGGCTGTGATATTTGGCTTCGGAAGTGCTGCTCGTCCATGAAAACCAAGTGTGCGACGATCTCCCGACGGACGGTACAATCAGTTGTACAGCTAGACGACACCGATCGAAAGTCCTTTTAACGAAGCCTTCCTGTACGACATCACCAAACGTTTCAAGCATCCATAGTCGCGATCTGTCAATTTCATCAGTTTACTGGTTTTGAGTTGGCATGTTATAACCCTCTCTCGCTTCCACTTCAAAATATCTTCACTCACTGTCGATAGGGGTATCTGAAATTTGTTGGAAATCTCAAGAATCGAATGCCCAAACCTGTGGGCTTCAATGAACATACCTTTTTCCACTTCTCTAAGTTCCCGTCGTCTGTTTATATTGACTGCAGTAGCTACTGTGAGTACATATATATTCTACCCGACAACGTCTTTTATAAGTTGTATGACGTGTACGGACGATCCCATGCCCTTTTGGAGAAGTGTCCGGTGACGAATGGCTAGATAGTGTATATTGAACTCTTTTTAAAAGAAATTTAATTCTGTTTGTTATACAATGCAAATATAATTATAACTTGTAATTTTACATAATTATTCATTTAAAAATCGAACTGAAATCTTAAAGTTTCTTTATGGGTTTTTCCACTACGCGTCATCGTGATGTCAATGCTGCCATACTGGATAACAATGAAGTCGCTACTCGCTATCATCGCATTCACTCAAGAAATCGGTACAAAATATTATGGTTTGGAAGATTCGTAAATACGCCGACCTTGCCATAGCGAATAACGTGTCAAAACGTACTTGTTTTCATGATGGCTGGCCTGGTAAGCAACCCAAACCAACAGTGCATTTCGCGGTCACGTTCTATAAAAGCTCTATTAATGATATTTATAATGCTATTTTAGTCTGTATACTTTACAACCCTGAATGCAGGGCTTGGATACAGTGTTTCTCTGTCAAATGGATCGATGATCATTCACGCTTTCTTTCTTCTCCGAATTGAATTGCATTTTATATTGATATTTTCTTGTATCTCAAACGAAACCGTGCACAATATTTAGATTCGAGTTCTAAATCTCCCTTGTTCGGTGGGTGGGATACATAGCCAATTCAGCAAACGTGGTTTACTTTTGACATTGCCAATTCAGTCAAATGTTTCGTAATCGTATTATTTTCAAAATGTTTGTTCAAACAGGGCATTAAATAACATTGTGGCTGGTCCTTTGTTCAAATTCCAGGACTGTATGTGGTGGATTTCAGCTGGTTTAATGTTCTTCGCGTTCAGAAAACTAATCATAGAACGAAATTTACATGTAGCAAGTGTCTTGATTTTTTGAGAAGCTGTAAATGCTTGTCACGAACTACACGAAGCTTTAAAAATTGCATCAGTACGATGGCAGCCAAAGCCAACTACATAAACCAGCTAGTTTATCTAGCTAGCTTTGGATAGCAACAAATTGCCACATTCAGCGCGCATGCGTACAATCACAACTGCAGCGCTACAGCGGCAATATTTAAAAAGGAACTTGATTACTGGATACCATTCGAACATCCGTGGAATTGTTTTTTAGGGTTTTAGCATCTAAAACCCTACTAACGACGGTACAGATGTATGTAACATGTATGTCACACGCCATAACTTTTGAAAGGATTGACCTAGAGGCTTGAAATTTTCTGTGGACCTAGAGGCTTGAACACACGTAGGCACTATACAGAGGACGATGCGAAAAATATAGCGAATCCTTTAAGATGGACCAAACCATATTTTTTGTGGTTCCCCAACTGACTTCCTTTCAAGTCTACGGAGTTTTGATTGCGTTTGAGCAATTTGTGACGTCAGAGTTTGACTGTTTGATGTCAAAATTTAAAGAACTGTATTTGAAGTATAGCGAATCCTCCCGCTACTGCTCGTCACACACGTAGGCCCTATACAGAGGACGGTGCGAAAAATATAGCGAATTCTCCAGGGTGGCCCGGGGCCCCTCAGGGACCACTTGTATGAATTTCATGGTTCCTTTTTTATATTTTGAATAAAGTGGCCTAAAATCCTGAAATTTTGTATATTTTTAGTGTGATACTAAGAAAATTTAGCAAATATACAAGAAATGTGATGTAGGCCTCTGAGGCCCCGCCAGAAGACCCCGAGGCCTCAAATACAAATTAAGTTATAACTATTAAACGAAAAGGTCTAGAAATCTGAAATTTTGTTTACTTATAGAAAATTACTTAAAAATTTAGCTAATATACACTAAAAACTGGTATAAGCCTCTGGGGTTTCGACAGGGGCCCTGAGCCCCCAGTCACAAATCAAACTATAACTTTTGAACTGGAGTCCAGAAATCTGAATTCTTGCATATTTATGGTGTGTTACTTAAAATTTTAGCTCTTATACACTGAAACTTATATAGTCCTCTGAGGCCCTGGCAGGGGCCCTAAACAGAGCTATAATGTTTGAAGAAAAGGCTTAGAAATCTGAAAATTTGTATACTTATAGTAGTTCACTAAAAAATTTAGCTAATATATACGAAAAACTGGTATAAAGCTCTTAGGTCTCCACAGGGGCCCTGAAGCCAAAATCATAAATAGGCTCTAACATTTGAATAATAAAAAGGCCTAAAAACTTGAAGTTTTATATTTTTTCAGTGCGTTACTTAAAAATTATAGACAATATACAAGGAGACTGGTATAGGCCTCGGGGCCCCTGACGGCCTCAAATACAATTGAAGCTAATAAAATTTGAACGGAAAGGCCTACGGTCCTGAAATTTTGTTTAATCATAGTGTGGTATTTAAAAATTTAGCTAACCTATATTAAAAATTCTATAAATCTCTTGGCAGGGGCCTTGCGGCCTCAATCTCAAATCAAGCTAGAAATTTAAAACCAGAAGTCCGGAACACAGAAATGTTTTAAATTTATGTGTTGCTTAAAATTTTAGCTATTATACACTAAAATTGATAGTCCTCTGAGGCCTCTGCAGGGGCCGCAAGGCTCCAAATACAATTCAAGCTATAACTTTTGTACGAAAAGGCCTAAGAACCTGAAATTTTGTATTTGTGCCCCTCCACTTATAGTCACGAGCCGCTACTGCTCGTAACATTTTGATGCTAAAACCCTTTTATCGTTGGATAACGATGCCTTAACTAATTTTTTTTTCATGTATGCATTGAAGCCGTTTTTCTACGCAGATTCTTAGCTTCAAACGTTTTCCTTTTTTATTTGTTAATTTTTTGTTTAAAATTTATTAAATTCATACGCAATAAAAGACTACATTCTAAAGAATTTATGAAGCAAATTCTATTCGTAAATAATTTAAGAAATATTGACAAAACTGAAGGAAAAATAAAATGTATACATAACTGCATCAGAAACCTAATTTTATTACATAAATAAAAATTCGTTTTAGAGGATATTTTTATAATTTAATAATTCTAATAAAAAATGGAAAATCAAACTAAGATTATCACTGCCTGGTTACTTAGATTTTTTAAAAATTTTTTTAATTGGTATAGATTTTTAATACTTCAACAAGTATACAATTCATTTTTATTTTTAAAAAAATCATTATTAACAGCTAGAAGCAGTACTTTTATCTTATGTCATTCTAGCTCAATATTTCTTAGCTACATGAACACGACTGCTGTACATACATGTTCCACAAAGCACCGCCTACGCTTCACTGCAAATTCCGCTTAGTAACAATGAAATTTGAAATTATTCTCTTGTAGTCCGTGCAGTGAAGCTTTTCGTATTAAAAATTATTCTACGTGTTATGCTATATTATGCGATCAGTAGTTTTTTGAAAGCTTAATCCCTATAAGCATATTTCTGTGAGCACATTCTAAAAAATTTTAAATTGTCAAATTATATTGCAAGGGGTGCTTTTCACATAAGTGCAGGGGATAGGACGATTAAGGAACAGGGAAAATAAACATCACAGATCGACCATTTATTCAAAATGCTCTATAATCTTTACAATTTTTAAAACTTCACGATTTATTTCATGTCTACATGAATAAAGAGGAAGTTATTTTATAAAATAACAGGAAATTATATCACTCGCTAAAAATAATATAAATTCACGAAATGGCGCAGCGTATACTAACTTGCACAAAATGGTGGTTGGATAACCACTGCATATTTATTTCGTTTCTATCTTATAGACATGTAATAACTGTATTGCTAATTTTAAATTTTTATGAAAAAATACATAAATAAAAACAGATGATGGAATTACTTCTTTGAATATTTTATTAAAGCATTATATACAATATCATCACGAAAACCACGACATTCACGTGAAGTAGATGAAACACATTTCCTGCCTACAATATCGTAGTAAGGTTTTATTTCTTTACACTAATAATATTAAAATTCAAAATAAGATTCATATCTGCAAAATTGTCGTTATAATATTCGGAGTACAACATGCAGAATTTATCCACATTTCCTATGATAAAAAGTTGTTTTAGTTTCTCAACTACGAATCTTCCAACTATGCAGCTAACAATTTTAAATATCATACCGTCAGAATCGTGAGTGTCGTGAACATAAACATGAAATGGCTGATAGAGCAAATCTGAAATGGCTACATGGAAATTTGAAATAGTTTAGAGATTCCCCATCCTCTTTCCTAAGAAAGATGATTTAAATTTTCAAAACATTGTATGATTATGTTAAATTTAAGTTTAAGTTGATTCCGTAAGAATTGTGAGGATTGTGAAGTTTATAAACACCACACTATTATGTGGTACTGCTTTGTTTACAGTGTTTATAGTTGAACATGAAATGGCAGATGGAGAACACGAAATGTCTACTTGGAAATTTGAGATGGTTTAGATATGTCCCTATCCCTTTTCTATCAAAGAATATTTAATTTTAAAATATTGTATTATGTAGACTCAATTTATTTTGAGAAAAAGGAAATATATTTAAAGTCAAGATTTATTTTTAATTCGTATTGAATCACTACATCTCTTTTTACATAAGCATAAGATAAAGGTATCTGCTAAATAATAACTTAAATTGACGTGGTTGTGTAAGAAAACTCCTTTGCAATCATCAGTTGTAAAATCTTGCGTCAATTTATACGGACTTGAGAAAAGTTTTTTTTTTCTGTCATATGCAGCTTTATCAACTGCCATTTCGTGTAATCTTGCTGCACGCCATTTAATGTTCCATTCTCCTGACTATTATGTTTCTTTTAACGATGTTATTCCTTCATTTGAGGAAAATTTATTTTAGGGCTTAATTCGTGTGCTTATTGCAGTTTATTTGTTCAACATTGACTGTAGGAAATAGAAGATCTGATCAATCACTTTCCAAGCATTTAGCTCACTGGAAGTTGTTTCCTGTTAATATCTTAATATACTCCATTACAAATGGCAGGATACTTGTGATAAATAAACTCGTGTATAATGCACACATCTATATACAATATATATATTCTAATTTTCTGAAGCATCCATTTAATGTAAATAATGCTAGTGATAATAATACTTCCTCTAATTGTTGTAAAGCTAAATTAACAGATGATTTTGGAATCTCATTTCAAATAAATAAATTTGCCTTCATTTATATCACTTGATAAAATGTATAAATCCGCCTCCCTTTGAGGCGATCCTGTAGGTAGAATAAGGGTATTATCGGTGAGATAAGGGTTCATAATGCTGTTTCTATCAACGAAATTGGTAGTAACTTTACAGTATAATTCTCTGTCGTCCCTATGTTATACTGTAAAGTTACTACCAATTTCGTTAAGGGTATTAGTGTACAGGGTGTTGCAGATAACTACAGGGCAGTATAACGGGAAGCCTACCCGCTCGATTGCAGGGGTCGGCTCGGTCGATTGGCAGAATGGAGGGAGATGAAGGTGGCCTGCACAGCCAGCAGTTTTCACAGTCGGGGAGGTGGGGGAGGTGAACGTCAAAACTGTCATGTTTTTGATGGGGGAACTTGCCATTGTTACATGCAATGTCAATTCAGAAGCATACATCGATATCTTGGAAACGTTTGTTAAAGACTGCAGAGGATCACTATGGCGGGAACTTTAAATATTAAACATGGCATGTAATATATCAAATAACTCGAAACAACGTGCCATGAGTAAATATAACGAGTAAATAATGATAATGGTTATTGTTTAGTAGCACGTGCCTTTATGGTGCCATATGATACCATATGGTACCACTGGAACTTTCAGTGCTAAGATACGGCATGTAATATATCAAACAAGTCGTAACAACTTTACACGAGTGAATATAACGAGTAAATAATGATAGTGGTTATTGCTGCCCTGTATTTATCTGCAACACCCTATATAGGGGGTGGACAGAATAATAGGAACACCTTTCGATTTAGACGTTTTGTCAAATATCTAGAAAAATACTTGTGGAATTATCCTGAAATTTCAGGGGTGTAAAGAACATGTTACAAATCATATATTTCAGCGAAGGTTTTGTCCCAAAGGCAAATAGGGGACCAGCAAGAAATTAAGCAATAAAATAATGTTTTGGATCACCCTGTAGCTGTCGCATGTGATTAGGAGGCTTTTTGAACGTATGTGTTTATTTGTATGAGATTAACACGCATATTCATCGAGATATAAATGTTTCTTTAAAAATAGAATTTTTTTGTAAGGTTTTTGTTTATACCATGCAGGGTTTTCAACCCAATGCAATGTCATTTTCAGGAAACTTGACAAACAACAGTAGAGACAACAGTCTGCAATCGGAATCTTAAAATATTAAATATTTGATGAAATGTGGGCATTTTCACTAAATAATGTTTAACTGCGCATGCGCAAGCGTTACCGAAACGTTTTTTGCCTATTTTATTAGCCAAATGTATAGATTTAGTTTTATAAAAAGCCTAAGCAAATATCTTGAAAATTCAGAAAGACATCGCCGATAGAATGAGTTGAATTTCAGTTGCTCTCAAAAATAAACAAAACGATAAGAAGCTTTCTCCAATTTTTTATTTTTGGACTAGACATAGGTGTCAACTTCTCCTTAAGTTGATATGAAGGCATATTGACCTCGTATTGAGTTCATATCAGCTTAAGGAGAAAAAAATTGATATCGGAAAATATTTGTTAAATTTGTTAAATTTATCTAATATCCTTTACATCGGAAAAAATTCTTTTATAACATTGAAAAACTTTTCTGTGAGAGCTTGAACTGTGTTCATGATGTGACACAGCATATTCTGCCAGAACTTTCCACAGAATATTAAATGATTCCGAACTGTACTGCAGGATACAAGTTCACATGTGAAGATATGCATACACGTTATTTTATTAAAGCGCATATTAAAATATAAAGAATTTCACAGTTAATGGGCAGAGGAAAGAGATAGAGATAGATTAAATGTTGCAATCTGATGAATTAATCCAGTAATTGCAATTCTTATGAATTATTTATACATTAAATCTATGTCTATAATAAGTAATTTATTCTTTAAAATAAAAAAAATTGAAACTTTAAGATCATTCGTTGCAAATACTAGTTCGGTGGAGAAAAGCGCTAAATGGCGGCTATTAAGCGACCTTGCACGAAATGGTGGCTGGGTTAAGTGTTCCTTATTCGTGTCATTCCCAGTATAATATACCGATTAAAAGGAAGGAAACATGTTAGGTGTGCATAAAAAATTTTATAATGCCTCAGAAATCGCAATAGAATACTCTGGATACTTTTATAAAAGCATTCATTATAAGCAATATCCTCACGAATATTGCCAGATTCTTGAGCAGAAGATAACACCCTTTTAAAATCTTTAATATTGTACTAAAACATTATCAATTTACATTTATAATATTGAATATATAAATACATTGGAAAATTCAAATTTATTGTAGTGAAGTTTCCATAGGTTATCTAGAATTATGTTTAATCGTTTCATAAAAAATCAGGCATTTTAATAATTTAAGTAAGGATCTTGCAAATACGCGACCAAATATTTTAATGTGGTTCTGTTAGATTCGTTAATACCGTGGCATTAATATACACGCCCCTGGCTGTACTTTCTTTAAACTAAATACATATATCTTAACATAAAATGGTAATGGAATACACGAAATGGCTGTTTGAAGCCGGGCCTGATGCTCCATTTCACTTAATTAAAAAATGAATGGTCTTGTACACAGAATTTTTATAAAATCACTTCTCAAAATGTTTATGGAACTCATTTTTAAAACTTCATGTCACGAAGAATGTATTGCGGAAAAAAAAATAACACATTCAGCCAATCACTGATCAAGAAGACATTTAGCCCAATCGCAATGCACTTTCATGTTAGTGCTTCATAACATTTGAAACGACAGGTATGGATGTTTTTGATGGTCCTGTTTTTTTGTTATTTTCTGCAAGAAATTACTTATTTCATGCCATTGAAGTTAACGAAAACAGAAGCATTAGTCAAAAGCTGTCAATTTAATTAGTGCAATAATTTAAAACTTCCATTTCGAACAGGTGAATTCATGTTTAATGTTATCGATTTTATCGCGTCTCTATTTCAGTGTTCCATCTGTCAGTGTCCATTTGATCTTATTCTAAAGTAAAATTAGGGCATTAGTGTACATATTTTCCTATTGTCGAACGCAGTATATATAAATTATTAAATAAAAGCAAATATAAGGAAAAGTCTAGTTTTGTTAATGTGAACCTTTTACGACACCAGTTTGATTTAGTGTACATGCATGCAACCTTAATTAGCGACACCTCAGCCTGCAAGTTGTGTTGTGTTTTCTTATTCTTAGATAAACTATCATTGAACATAGTCACTTTAATATAAAATTGCATGTTAACGTTGACTGGTTTTACTTCGGCTGCAAATTTAAAGCTGTTTTTACTTTTTAATTCCATAATTTGGTTATTTTTACTATTTCTTTTCACCACTGTTTACCTTTCTTCTTATTTCATATCATATGAGATAATTAAGCAGTAAAAATAAGCAGTTTAAATTAATAATCTCTTCAAGCGTAAGTTCATTTTGTATACGAGGTACGTCCAAAATTAGGTTCCATTTTTAGTAAAAAAAAAAAGGAAATACACATTGAAAATATTTATTACCAAAAATTCTCTATAACTTGAGCTATATTTCTATATAGCTCCCACCATTTTGAAGGCATTTATCATACGGTGGCACGAGTTTTTGTATCCCACTTCATGAAAAGTGCTGTCTGTGATGTGAACCACGTAGTGCAGCTTCTTCGATGTTGAACTTCTGGCCACCAAGAAAGATTTTAGGTGCAAAAACAGATGAAAGTCGCTAGGTAAAGCGGCTAGGCAACAACGATGATGGGGTAAAAGAAGCTGTCAGTACGTGGTTGACATCACAGGCAGTAACTTCTTATGAAGAGGGATGCAAAATTTCGTGCCTCGCTCTGATAAATGCCTTCAAAATGCCAGAAGCTATATTGAAAAATAGTCCATGCTCTGGAGATATTTTTGTAAATAATTTTATTTTGGATGTGTATTTGCCTTTTTTTTACTACAGACCGAAACTTACTTTCTAGACGTACTTTGTACATATAATAATCCTTTCCAAAAAGCATTTTTGTTTGTTGTTTTTTTAAATTCAGATTTAAAAAAAATTCCATTATAGTTAATTGTTTCATAATCTTCTTATTTAACATGACGGTCTCCAGTGAACGTGTTTAATCATATATTTTTTATCGTGATTAGAATGAGGTGTTTTTAAGTCAATATACTTAGTAACTACTTTTCAGGCATTCAGTAAAGACAAAAAGCACCCCCGCGCTTTACTGCAGAACACATTTACCGATAGCGGCTACCTGCGTCAAAATTGATTAATTTAATTCTAATGTTTACCTGTATAGAGGTTTTATGAAGATATCTTTTGATCATTTGCGTTTAAATCTTTTTTAAAAAGATTTTCTGTAATTTTACGTAGATCAGTTAAGAATACAAATTAATCAGCGTAGTACGGTGTGTATTACATAAGGAAATTAACGAAATTAAAACAGAGATGGAATTAAAATAAAAAAGAAACAGAATCAGCCTTTCGAAATGGAAGAACAAACTTTCATGTTCTGGATCACAGACATTTTCATAAACTTGTATAATTCTAATATAAATTGAATGAAATTTAATTAAACGTCTAATACTTAAAGAACATCCATACATGTTGTTTAAATTATTATGAAATACTGCCCTGGAATGGTGGACTGATAATGCAAGAAATAAGAGCAGTTAGCATCAGTTTAGTTATTAGTTATTGCTTATTAATGTATATCCCTGTTTGTCGCAAACAACCTCTAACTTAAACAAACTCGTGATTTTCATTCAGGACATCAAAATTGTGTTTTAAGATATACTTAAGATTTGCATATCTGCGGTAATCAACTTTAAATTAAAAAAAATTACTCTTATATTTTAAGGACTTTCAAACATATTTGGGTTATTTTATTCACTAAGTTTGGTTTACATTAAGAAAAAACTTTAAGAGTTGGGACTTTTTTTTCGATGTTATGCATGAGATATAATATCGATTGGTTCTCGTAACTTTCTTTACCATTATCATCAGTAATTCAAGGAATTATGTCCATACCAGATACTTTACTTCTTAACAATGGTGTATTCATTTGATTACAAAGTTGAGACTAAAATGATGGAAATTTTTTTTTGAACTTTTGGTTACAAAAGAATAAAGTGATTTTGGTTGATTTTCCGCAGATGATGATTTATATATGATTTACTCATGTATATCATTCCACCATTCTATCTACCGATTATTAAAAAGGAAAGAAATTCGCTTAATGATTTCCAGGAGAACACTACTGCGGGGTAGGGGTAATAGCTTTACTTTTCCCCTTTTCAGTTTCATAAGTTGGTAAAACAGCACCTGGCTTTATTTATCTCCGTTCTAATTGAAATACTGTTCAATTGGAGTGTAATTTTTCGTTATTTTAATTCTTATACATGAATTTTTTTTAAATATATGCAAACTACGAGGCACATCCAGAAAGTAAGTTCCTTTTAGTTGTACCAAAAAAAAAAAAAGTACGCACTCAAAAAAAAAAAAAAAAAAATTCCAAAAAAATTTCCATACCTTGAACGATTTTTCTACATAACTCCTAACCATTTTGAAAGCACTTATCACAACGGGGCACGTGTTTCCGTATCCCTCTTCATAAAAAGTTGCCGCCTGTAATGTGAACCACGTAGTGACAGCTTCTTTTACCCCGTCATCGTTGTTGAACTTTTTGTCACCAAAGAACGACTTCAGGTGCAAAAAAAGACGAAAGTCGCTAGGTAAAAGCGGCCAGAATTCCAACAACGATGACGGGGTAGAGTTCTCTCACTGTAAGGTGAAATGGAAGAGTTCACTTTATCGCGTTCAATAGGTAGTAGGTAGAGTGCTTTTGAACAGCATTTACAATGTCCCCGAAGATTTCTAATGGATTAGTCTGCAATAAACACCAAAATGAGTTATTATTTGTAAGCAGTTATAAGCTTATTTTCGGATGTATCCGAAGGTTTCGAATGGTATCGTTCGGATAAAACCAATTCGAGCTTACAGAAGTAATCAGTCTCCTTGAATTGAATTAATCGAATAGATTTGATTTCAATTCAAGTGTTTTTGAACTTTTTTCCGAATCCATTTAATATTATATTCGTTTCATTTGAAGCAGAATTTGTGGTTTTCAAATGTATTCGTCTGCACCCTTATTCGACTCGAGTTAACACTCGTACGCAGCCTTAGTGATTACACTATCTTATTCTTTCATTATGTCTGATAGTAAGGTACCAGTGTAAAGAGTTCAAATTACCCTCTCTGAAAACACCTCTGGTAGTCTATAATATTATTTTAAATTACGCGTTTAAATTAACACCGGGGGTAATTTTAAGTTGGTATATGAAGGGAAATCCTCTTACCACGAGAAAACATCCGAGATTTGAAACGCCAGATACTTATTTCGGGTTAAGAGGTTTTACCATTCATATGCAGGCAATTGACCTTTATCCCCTGTATTGTGATTGGTTGTCACTAAACGTCACTGACTTTTTTACAAAATGCAAATGGCGGATACTGGACGTGTTAACTGCATTTGTTGACTGTATCGTAAGTGAAAGTTTTAATTGTTGTTCTTCATAATTTTTGTTGCTATGGTTAAATAATGGTGTGTTCCCAATTGTCAGAGTGAGGAGAAAAAATAAACATCATTAGAAAATAATTTTATAGGTAATTTGGAAATGACTATGAAATTAAAATTATAAAAGGTTTTCAGTAAACATTTGAATCATTATATTTTACAAATTTAAGGTTAATAATGTATGTTGAATTAATAAAGATAATAATAAAAATCTTTAAAATAGTTAAAACCCATGGAAAATGTAAAAAAAAAAAAAAAAAAACGAATTATACTCAAATCACACGAGGCCTTCGAGATTAACAAGGCCTGAGCATGCTGCTCCGTTTCAATGCTAAAATGTGTGCGAGAGCGATTTCCCCAAGCTGCCACCAGATGTCCTTCTTTCTCTATAAAATCACTGTAAAATCATGTTGATCAACGGAAAAACATCGATGTTTGCGAGGCTTTTTCAAATTCAGTGAAGCTTCAAATAAAACATAGGTTTCATATATTGCTTCCATTGATCACAGAGCTAACTAATGTAACTTGTTCATTTTGATAGTTTCAAAACTTTTCGAGAAATAGGCTGTTAATGTACTCTGTGTTTTCCGTATTAATGTCGCCCATGAGGGTAAAACGCACTGATCTCTATAATGTTGAAAGTTTCTTCCTTCATCTGTTGTGGTTTATTGGGTTGAGGTTTAATCGCTAACATTTATATGTAGCGCATTTAAATTTCGTAATTTCAATTTGTAATAAAATATTTTTTCTTGTTATGACTGTAGTCCACTTGTTTTTTAAATTTTAATCTGATGATAAAAGCTGAGAAAAGCTTGAATTTTTTTTTTTTATTTTATCCGATGGAAAACCATGATAACTTATTTTTAATATACGTTTTGCGATAGAAGTGCACGTTGGAACGCGGCAATAACTCGTTTTGTTAAATTTTCGCGGTAAAAACGAAATCTAAGAAAGATTTTTATTTTTTGCAACTTCAATACATTTATCCACGTGTAGCATTTTTTTTTACACAGTGGTAATTTATTTTAAAAATATTTACATAGCTGTATTTTTTTATTAATTTATTTATATATGAAATAATGAATTTTAAATTGCCATCTGATGAAAAACCACGAAAACGTCGAAAGATTTTAACTGTTTGCATCTGAAATACGTTATTCCGCTAGTAGTACTGTATTAAAAAAAATGTACATAATATTTTTTATTTATTTATTTTTGAAATTATCATGAATTTAAATTGTCATCTGACGGGGAATAAAAATCTTTCGATCTTTTCGTGGTTTAACCATGAGAAGATCGAAAGATTTTTATTTTTTTACATCTGAAATTCATTTATACAGATGTACAGAATTTTTTTCATAAGTGATGGTTTATTTAAAATATTTGCTTAGCGGTATTTTTCTTTATGTATTTATTTTTGAATTTATCATGGTTACAAAAGCACATGTAATACAATTGAAATGGCTGGCTTTCTGCTTGTTTATAGAGAAAGAAGGACACCTAGTGATGAAATTTCGAAATCGCTCACGCACGCACTTTCCAGCAGCATGCTCAGGAAGGCCTCGGCTTACAACACGTCTAAGAGACGCCATTTTTTATGTGGTCACGTGGATAGTCAAGGCCATTGGTTTATTACTCCATGGTCAAGTCTACGAAGGTTAAGAAGGGGTGCGAGAACGAGAGTTTATGATAAAGGTCAATTCCACGCCACAGTTTCTTCTTATTTCTTCATTAATATTAAATTGATTTGAAGTTACTTTTACGACTTCATATCATCCCTTCCCCCGAAAAATTTCGATAGTGTATAACTAGATATTGTAAAAGATTTGTCCATCGTTTAAAACTGACGAACTCTGTAATTAACAATTTTAATTGCAAAAATTCTATTAAACATACTGTATACGCTTGCACTTTAGTTCGCTGTCCTTTGTTAGACCTTTTCTAAAGTGGTGTAAATTATGGTAAAAAAAAATTTAGAAATTTCGTCATATTCATTTCGTTATAGAATCGATTTATCGCTCAGTCAATTCGGCATATTCGTTGGAAACAATGAAGATTGGATTGTTGCTAGATCTACTTTGGTCATGTGACTTTTCAGTGCCCCGTCCTGTCTTTCTAGCTGGCTTTGATGACAGTTTCAGTGCTGAGGCTTTCTTTATAGGAGGCATTGCCTCGAAGCGGAAATGTCACCTGACCATCTGGGTCCGAATAACAATCCAATCTTCATTGTCTCCATCTTGGATGTTAACAATCAGTGTTTTTCCGTTTGTTGGAAACAATGAAGGTTGGATTGTTGCTAGGACCCAGATGGTCAGGTGACTTTTGCCAACACCTCCTAGAAAGAAAGCCTCACAACTGAAAAGTCATACATTGTTACATCATCATAATTCGACCAAATTTAGGGCTTATTATTGGTGGAAATACGCTCAACAATGGTTGAATTATGATGATGTAACAATATATGACGTTTCAGTTGTGATGCTTTCTTTCTATAGTTCATCCAGCTTTAGTTTGCGCGAAATGTGATGGACATGTTAATTGTTATGTATTGTTTAATTTTTATTGTAACAATGTCCAACAATTGAAACGGCAATTACATTTCGCGCAAACTAAAGCTGGATGAACTATAGGAGGTGTTGCTTTTGCGCTTCGAGCCTGTCTTTTCAACACAACCTAGACATAAGGCCTGATAACGGAAAAGCCATACACCTTCTGTCTAGGAGGTGTTGGTCTTTCTCGTGGCCTCGATAACTCAGAAGGCGGACGTGTCTCTTATCAAAATCAACGTCGAACGTGGATGTAGCCACTACGTAATTTATAATACAGAAAATAGCCCTTAAACAGTTTACTAATCATTCTCCTTCTAAGCCACCATTTCCTCTTTGTGGTTCATCATATTAGGAGATAACATGATGAATGCATTTTGCTACTTCTTTTAGGAGATAAGCTACAATTTTTATTCAAAAAGGTAACATAAGAAAAGTTTTTTAAATTAGCTATAAAGATATAAAATGTATTTATCCCATTTAAGAAAAATGATTTCTTTAAAATAAATATCTTGATAGTCTCCCTTTTTAGTGTAAAAATCAGTAAACTAAATTATATAAAACAAATAATAAAATACAAAGTCACCAATCTTGAAAAAAGTCTTGTGGATAGATGGTCGTCATGAAGCTTGATGAAAACTATGCAGTCTTGTTAATTATGAAGAAAGGCTTGTAACATCAGAATTAGTTGGATGCAGCCTCCCCCCTTCCCTAACTGCTACTACTGCGAGGCAAAAGTTGTCCTGTTTCTTTTTCTGACCGCTAGATGGTGCGAACACTTGTTGAACGACCATGATGTAGGTTGCGTCGAGTTTCCATAAATTTTAATTACTTTAAATAACATTGGTGATAGGCACCCTGCGTATTTAAGGATAGGCATCAGTGCCAGGTTATGTGCCAAATTGTACAGCTTTTTGCGGATGCAAAAAATGCATTTTTCAAAATATAAAATGCTACTTGCAGAATTAAAAGTGCAGCTTGTGAAATAAAAATATACAACCTGTGACAATAAAGTTCGGTGAATAATGGCATATTGAGAGTGGATTGCTCGCTTACATGAAACAGCAGTTACTATCCTTCAAAGTAATCCCCGTCGATGGTAATGCACTTCTGGGAACGCCTGTACAAGTCCTGGAAACTCCTTCAGTTGGGTCGTAACATTACGTTGGATGTCTGGCCACTTCGGGGGCGTCTTCTACGGTGTTCCGGCCTCCTCGGAACCGTTTAAACCACTCATAAACACACTTCAAAGTAGTAGCACTTTCTTTGTAAACTGTTGTCATCATTTCATGAGTCTCTTTCGTTCGCTGATCCATTTTGGGTTTCGACCGCGCGTACTACGCCTTCTCTCTTCAATGTCCTGTTTAAACACAATAAACACACTCGCAGCGCTGATTCTCTCAAATTTGTTTAAACATGTCTCGACCTGTCTGGGGCGGGATACGACGATGGTGCACTCTTACGACCGTTAGCAATTTGACGTCATTCACCGAACTTTATTGTCACAGGTTGTATTTTGCAAAACGTAAAATGTATCGGGCAAAATAATAACTGCAGTTTGCGAAATAAAAAAAACAGCTTGTTGAATTTTTATATCCAATTGGGCAAGTTAAAATCGAATTAAAATATGGGAGATTAAGAAAGTGGATAAAAAGAATTAAAAGTTGGGTGGGGGGGGGGGTACTTCTTACACAATTTTGTTATTCCCACGTTTTGATCCTACTTATCCTCGAATTTTTTATGCCCCATTTTTATCCTCCGTTTTTTACCCTCACTTTTATTCCCAACAGGTAACCCGCAATTTTTTTTTATCTTTAAAGCATATTTTGGTACCACTTTCTATCTTCTCCTTTTTAATTAATCCCTTTTTATCTCCCACTTTTCACTCCCACTTTATCCCTATTTTTATCCACGCTTTTATTCCACATTAAACGGCCAATTTCCTTAAATATGGGGAATAAAAATTGGGAGTTAAAATCGGGATAATAACTGGAGATAAGTGGTAGTGGGAAAAGTAGAAGATAAAAAGTAGAGATACATGTTGGCCATAGAAATGAGGATTACAAGTGGGGATAAAAGTAAGGGTAAAAGTCGGGGGATAAAAGGTAGGGCTTAAAAAGTAGATGGTGAGAAATTAATTTCCAGTTTCTTACCCCCCTCCCCAACTTTTATTATTAAGTAGCGGAAGAATGGAGCTACTTATTGTTTTCACAATGTCTGTCTCTCTGTCCGTCCGTCCCCT
>JAHWFO010098272.1:3388342-3404523 GCA_023313115.1 Rhysida immarginata | reverse complement strand
GTTCTATCATTCCCCAAAGTTTGTAACACATCTTTAGTTACACCCTGCATAATAGGAAAGCCTTGAAAGCACGTAAAAAGGAGAGGAAAGGGAAAAAAACGAGACCATTCATCATTCGCTATTCCGCAATTAGGTAATTCCGTACTGGACTTCGGGGTGAGAAAGATGTTCGGCAGCGGAATCATCGAATGGACCATAAAAAACAAACTTGAATCATCTATTGAAGTGCGACGCTGCTAACGAAAAGAACACGTCGCGGGAAAAACAATTTCCAAAATTGAAAGATTTGAAGTATTCTGAAAGTTTCTCGTTACAATAGAAAAAAAATATTAATTCCGGAAACAAGAAGCCCAAATAGGTAGCTACCATTTTATGTTTACAAATCGAATGGCGAGAGACGGAGCTCCCTGATCTTTAGGAATTAGGAGGGAAAACCTCAACAGGTGCGTCGGCAACATCGCGTAAGTCGGACTGAACGGACTAATCAACAACTTAGTGGACAGCGTGTTACCCGGACTAAGGAGCCTTCCGTGGATCACCCGATCGAGAGACGACTGCTTGATCTGCCAGCATCTTCGCTGACCTATACTGACCACTTAAGTGACCCAAGTGATCACTGTCACCAAGGTAGACGCGCAGTTCATCGTCGTGGCAGCGAATTCCCTGATAGAGCCGGTATTACATGCAAGATCTCGCACTGCAATGTTCCAACAAATTTTCGATAAGGACAGTCACTTTGGAAGAAGATTCCCTATTATTTATAAACATTCAAATTTGCAATTAATTTATTTTTGTGAATTTAATCAATTAAATTCCATTAAGGAAAATAAATGTTCTTGATTAAAACTGCATCGTCTCCTTCCCCTTCTGTCAACAATTAATTCGCACTCTGAAAAGATAATTTTATTACGTTACATTAGGACAACATAAAAACAAAATAATCATCTTTATTTCATTGTACATTTTATAATGTACAGGGTGTCCCGTAAGTCGTGGTCGTAAATTTAATGGTATGCATATTCAATAGCAAAGAACAAAAAATTCCCTATGAACATAGGTCGAACAACGCACCGTTTCTGAGAAAGAATGGCTTTATTGACAAATGGAGCAACAACCCGTACAGGTATGTTCCCTTTGTGCAAAATTCTCCAAGCAGTGCTCCGACTTACACCCTCTGTGATGGCAATCCGTCTTGTTGATCCTCTTCCACACGCTGCAGTATGGCCTGTTCCAGTGCATCAGCCCCAACGGTTCGCGGACGTCCTTCGCGGGGGGTGATGTTAAATGCACCAGTGTCACATGCAGACGGATGAAGATGCGACGATCAGAGTGTCGTCGGGTTGGGTACGTTCTCAGTAAAGTGTGACCGTGTGAAATGCATATCCGCCAACTCGGCATTGCTGTAACCTGCTGCAGCCATGTAGTCTCACTCAAACACAGTCCAGGCAACGAATCAGCCAGGTCTACTTCCTTCCATTTACAGGAACAGCGCATTCCATTTACATGACAAGAGGACGAGGTTTAGTTCCTTTACGTATCATCATCATCATTTCTCGGAAACGGTGCGTTGTTCGACCTATGTTCATAGGGTGTTTTTTGTTCCTTGCTATTGAATATGCATACCATTAAATTTACGACCACGACTTACGGGATACCCTGCATAAGCTTGGATGCCGCGATAAGAACGGCATTACAACGGATCGTATAACGCTTTCATCCTAATGTGATGCTTTGAGAGTGCCAAGGAAGATCACCATGGTGGTCCTAATATCAAACGAAAAGGCACAATAGACAAGAAGTCCCTCTTATCCACGTGCATTAAGAGCGAATCTTACACAGTCTGAGCTAACTCAAGGAACTCTGCGAAATTATGACCATTTCGAAAAGTATTTTAACGTGAGGTTTCGATACGGAGCATTCATTTAGAAAATGATCAGTTCATTTTCTTGGGGTGCGTCTTTTCTTTTTTTTTTAAAGACTGCGATTTCTTAGATCATTTTCTACTCCTAAACTGAAGGAGCTTTTTATTACTGGGATTATTTTTTTAACAGAACTCTCTTCTAAATTCCAAAAGTAGTACTGTATCAAGTCAGGTGATACAGCTTTTTTTTCATAATTAAAGATCTGTTTCCAAATATATGTGCGAGGAATTTTATAGTCATATAATCTTATCAATTTTGCCTTTAATTCTAAAAAATGTTGAACAGTTCACCCATTTAATAAGTTCCATCTGAAGGCGTCACTTACTTAAGCTTATTTCTGCCTGAACGTTCTGTAAAAGTTTTAAAATATTCTACTTAATGTTACAGGATATTAGTGCTTAATAAGATTTTCACTTAAGAGTTGTTACATTAGATTAATTTTAGGACCAGTGTTTTGATAACGGAACAAAGGGAAAGAGAACATGAACGATTATTTTTTTCCAAAGAAACTTTACATAGACCTTCATTCTTACGCCTTTAGATTGCCCGGTACATTTAGGTGTATGCTTAAAAAAGGTACACCATAAAATGGCAAAATATTTATAACTTACTTTTTTAATCACTTTTTTTTAATCACTTGCGAAAAATAATACTTGAAATTAATAACTTCTTAAACCCCTGACAATATTTCTGCGTGACAAAGCAACGAAATGGCGCAGACTACACTAAGTTGCACGAAATGGTGACGGCGACAACCGCTGCTTATTTGTTTCATTCCAGTTTTTAGAAGGGAAATGGCTATGTTGCTATCTTTAAATTTATTTAAGAAAATTTATAAAGAAGTAGATAAATGTATGAATTACATTTCTAGATATTTATTTAGACATTATAAACAATATCCTCACGAAAACCACGACATTAACGTGTCGCACATAGAGCATATTTCACACTTCCCCATATCGTAGTAAAATGTTCTCTCTTTATATTGATAACATTAATGTTTCCAATACACAAATTCCTTCAAAATTGTGGTTATGATATCTGAGTTTACCGTGTAGAATTTGTCCAGATTTCCTCTGATAAAAATTTTTTTTATTGTTTCAAATACGAATTTTCCAACAATGAAACTATAAAATTTAACTTGATTCAGTGAGTATCGTGAAGCATATGCGGTACTGCTTTCTTTACATAAAATGGCAATCGTAGGGAGCACGAAATGGTTGCTTGGAAATTTAAGACAATTTACATAACCAACTCCCCGTGAAAGTTACTTTCATTAATAAAAAAATACCCTATATGAAGATACCAAATACTGTTTATTTGAAGAAAAGGAAATGTATATAGAAATGCGAGTTTTATTTTTAATATGAATTACAAGTATTCCATCATAAAGTTATGTCAAGTTAAAATGGCTGGATAATAAAAGACATAGAAAAATTTATGATCATCTTTTATTACTTCATCCTCATATACCTATTCATATGAAGTAATATAATATAAAAATATTCAAACGTAGGCCTGTATTTTTTATAAATTAAAACTATACATTTAATAAAGATTTATCAGCCGCCATTTCATGGTCTTCCTATACGCCATTTTATGTTCATTAACCTGATTATACAGTGTTTCATTATTTTTTGTAAAATATTAGTAGGCAGAATATATCACACGCATATTGCAGTTGATTGATTTTAAGATTGAAAGTCGTAAATAGAAGATCTATCTATACAATCCTTTCCAAACAGACATTCAGTGCATTTTCAGCTTGTATTACAAGAGAGAGAATATTATCAGGGTTTTTTTTTTTTTTACCTTTATACACCTTTTATAATACATTATGTTTTGAGAATATAATCAATGTTTCGTGTAAAACAACTGTATTATAATCTCTAAGAATAAAATAAATCTTATTAGAATCTTTAAAATCATATTAACAGATATTACTGAAATTCCTTTCCAAATAAACGAATATTGTTTTATTTTTTTCAACGTGATCGGTGTGCAGTTGCTTCAGCTCATTCATCTATTCTGCAACTAGAATGAGGGTATTAGTGTACAAACTCGTCTTAATAATAATAATAATAATAATTGATTAAGAATTAAGGGAATAATGACGTAATTAAAAGAATAATAAAGTAAAACAAATATCCCATAAACATAATAATAAAGTAATACAATACAAATGCTTGCTCGTTGGTGTCCATTGTTCAGAGGTTTGACATTTGCAGAGAAGGACCAACTATGGGCTTTTCTGCATAATGACGTGAAGTTCCTTACCAACTTCAAGCAATTTTTTGCCTCACACTGTACATGTAAAAACGTCTTAGCGTGAGACGGCTGGGAAATTAACTGGGATGGATGAAAATGGAATCACCTTAATTCCGGTCCCTTGTTTCTTTTTCTGTTAAGCAGACGAGCGAAGAACGTTAGATACGGCTTTACATTTTCTGCATGTGGATATGTACTCAGTGAGCGTCTGTACCGTAGAGACGGGAAAATTCTTGATGGTAAACTGGGTCCATTACCTTCAATTGGAAATAGGTCGAGTTAACTTTAGTAGCCATCTTTTGCAACCGTGCTTACTACTAATATGCAACTGCAATAATAGACTTTTTGGGAAACTTCTCCTTATATTGGTTTATACTTTGCTATCTTTATGACGGAAATGAATAACTGACGGCTTATTGGTGTCATCGAGGTTTCCTCAAACTTCACTCTTGTCATTTGTCATATACAGGGTGTTTCATAATTGGTGTCCCGTCTTTAGGTACAAATAACGACTCAAGGGGAACAGATTGGGGGAAAATGAATATTGATTATTTGGTTTTAATGTCCCCTAATTCAGAATAAAAATATTTCGCGTCCCTGGGGGTGAAGGGGTAAATTTTGAAAATTTTAATTTTGTAGGGGTAGGGGTTAGACCCCATGTGTTATTTAGAAAGTTGTAGAGCATCATGTAAAATGTGGGTTTAGCAAAAAACCCGGTGAAAAAATCTCATCCCCTGCCCTTTATCGAGTGGGTAAAGTGAAAGGTATGGAAACTGAAACTGTTCTTTAGATTTTTTACTGATGATAACTTAATTTACGACGAGAACTTTCTTTTTGTACTTTCCAATTGTTAGGGAATAACTGAAAACTGTCAGAAAGGGCACATATGTACATTATGCAAAAACTTTCATTGTTAACTGTCTCAGCCAACACCTAGATAGAAGGCCTGCAGACAAAAAGTGTATACATTGTTACATCATCATCAAGCGGCGACATTTAGTGTTTATTATTGGTAGAAATACGATTAACAATAGCCGCTTGATGATGATGTAACAACGTGTACACCTTTTGTCCGCAGGCCTTTTATCTAGGAGGTGTTGCCTCAGTCTTCTGCTCGGTCATATTGTTAAATTTAACTAATATCCTTACATCGGAAAAAAAATTCTTTTATAACATTGAAAAACCTTTCTGTGAGAGCTTGAACTCTGTTCATGATGTGACATGGACATTCTGCCAGAATTTCTACAGAATATTAAATGACTGCGAATTCTACTGCAAGATATGAGCTCACACGTGAAAATATGCATACACGTAATTTTATTAAAGCGCATATTAAAGAATAAAGAAATTGACAGGTAATGGGCAGAGGAAAGAATTAATCAAGTTGCAATCTGATGAATTAATCAAGTAATTCGTGATTCTGATATATTACAAGGGTTGGGGCATAAGTCATGGCAACTATTATTTTCTCAGAGCTAAGGGATGATATCATAAAATGTCATATGTCTCAAGGAAGCTGTGACTGGTAGTATGTTTCCACAACATTAGATGGCTCCGTGTGTTCCTGATGATGCGCAGAGAGCAATGTTAAATCAGTTCTTAGTCAACCGCCGTGCAAGATGGATGTAACCCGAGTTGAACAACGCTCGTATATCAAAATAGCCGTTCTCTAATTTGATTTCTGTTACTTATTCTGGAAAATGAAATCTGTAATCATATTCCAGAATAAATTTTTCAGATGCATGAAACGTATGAAACATAACATTACAGGCTTCATGATTCCAGAACATGAAACCTACGAGCGTATAATGTTATGTCAACTACCTTAATAAACATGAGAAGCAAAGTGTTGGCGTGTTGTTAAATGTCCGTACATTTCGTCTATTCCTTGTCCTTTCATCTGTATATTTCACATTTTCCACCCATGCTTGAATTCTCATAAAAAAAAAAAGTTGCCATGACTTATGCCCCAACCCTCGTATTTATACATTAAATCTATATATATGCTAAGTACTTTATTCTTTAAAATAAAAAAATATTGGAACACTAAGTCATCCGTTGCAAATACTAGTTCGCTGGATAAAAGCGCTAAATGGCGTCTAGTACGCGACCTTGCACGAAATGGCGGCTGGGTTAAGTGTTCCTTATTCGTGTCATACTCAGTATAGTATACCGAGTTTACGGAAGGAAACATGTTAGGTTGCGAACTTCAGGTTTGCATGAAAAATTTTATAATTGCCCAGGTATCGCTTTAGCAACCCCTCTGGATACTTTTATAAAAGCATTCATTATAAGCAATATCATCACGAATATTGCCAGATTCTCGGCGGAAGATAACACACTTTTAAAATCTTTAGTATCGTACTAAAACATTATGTCATTCTTTCCCAATATTTCATAAGCATATGTACCCGACTGCTATACATATCGCTCATTTGCGACAACAACGACATAACTCAAGAAAGACGATTTTACAAGAGAGCAATTTTAAAGTATAAAGTGAACTTCTATGAGATATGGTGTTAGGAAATAACTTCTATAATCATTGCTTTAACTCATAGAGATATGGCGTTTTTGGAGAAAAAACTAGGATGATTGCCTAACATGACTGTATAATTATCTCATATATCGTGGTTTTTTAGTTATGTCGTTTTTGACGCAAATGAACGATATGTACTTTTCCACAAAGCACCCCCTAGGCTTCACTGCAAATGACGCTTAGTAACAATGAAATTTGAAATTATTCTTTGGTAGTCCGTGCAGTGAAGCTTTTCTTATTAAAAATTATTCTACGTGTTGGCTATATTATGCGACCAGTATAGAAATGTTTCATGAAATTTTCTGAAAGCTTCATCTCCATATTTCTGCTAGCGCATTCTACAAAAATTTTAAAACAGTCATGTATTCCAAGGGGTGCTTTTCACATAAGTGCAGGGCATAGGACGAATAAGGGACAGGGAAAATAAACATCACAGATCGACTATTCATTCAATATGCTTTGATCCTTATAATTTTTGAATTTCACGATATATTTTCATGTCTACTTGAATGAAGAGGAAGTTGTTTTATAAAATAACAGGAAATTATATCACTCGCTAAAAATAATATAAAGAAGTCACGAAATGGCGCAGACTATACAAACTTACACTAAATGGTGGTTGGACAACGACTAAATATTTATTTCGTTTCCAGAAATATAATAACTGTACTGCTAATTTTAAATACTTATGAAAAATTTAGAATAAATTAAAATAAATGTTGGAATTACTTTTTTGAATGTTTTTAAAGCATTATATACAATATCATCACGAAAACCACGACATTCACGTGAAGTAGATGAAACACAATTCCTGCCTAAAGTTTCATACTAGTGTTTTATTTCTTTACGTTAATAATATTAAAATTTAAAATAAGATTCATATCTGCAAAATTGTCGTTATAATATTCAGAGTATACCGTGAAGAATTTATCCAGGTTTCTTATGATAAAAACTTGTTTCAATTTCTCCACTACGAATCTTCCAACTATGCAGCTAACAATTTTAAATATCATACCGTCAGAATTGTGAGTGTCGTGAACATAAACATGAAATGGCTGATAGAGCTAACCTGAAATGGCTACTTGGAAATTTGAAATAGTTTTGACATTCCCATCCTCTTTTTTTAAGAAAGATGATTTAATTTTTCAAAAACTTGTATGATTATGTTAAATTTAATTTTAAGTTGATTCCGTAAGAACTGTGAGAATCGTGAAGTTTGTAAACACCCTATTGTTATGTAGTACTGCTTTGTTTACAGTGTTTACAGTTGAACATGAAATGGCAGAGAGAGAACACGAAATGTCTGCTTGGAAATTTGAGATGGTTTAGATATGCCCCCACCCCATCCCTTTTCTATGAAAGAATATTTAATTTTAAAATATTGTATGATTATGTAGACTCAATTTATTTTGAAAAAAAGGAGATAAATTTAAAGTCAAGATTTATTTTTAATTCACATTGAATCACTATATCTCTTTCTACATAAGCATATGATAAAGATATCCGCTAAATAATAACTTTTATTGATGCGGTTGTGTAAGAAAACTCCTTTGCATTTATCATTGGTAAAATTTTACGTCATTTCTTACACAGACTTAAAAAAAGTTTTTTTTCTGTTTATATGCAGCTTTATCCACTGCCATTTCGTGAAATTATGTTTCTTTCTACGATGTTATTGTTTTATTTATAAAATCCTACATTTGAAGAAACTTTGTTAGAGTGCTTAATTCGTGCGCATATTGCAGTTTTTTTTTTTGTTCAAAATTGGCTGTAAGAATTAGAAGATCTGATCAATCACTTTCCAAACATTTAGCTCACTGGGAGTTCAATTTCCTGTTAGTACCTTATTATAGACCATTACAAATGGCAGGGTACTCGTGATAAATGTACACAGACATACAAAAAAAATGTCTGAGAAGCTGACATCTATATACTGTATTCTAATTTTCTAAAGCACCCATTTCATGTAAATAATGCTAAAGATATTAATACAGTTGTGTTGTAAAGTTAAATTAACAGATGATTTTGAAATCCCCCATTTCAAATAAATAAATTCGCCTCTCTTGATCCTGTTGGTAGAATAAGGGTATTAGTGTACAGATAGTTGCATTAAAATTTAGCCACTAAAAAATTTTATTCATTACTTTCCTGCCGCGCGCTTTATTCATTACTTTAGCCAGGATATCTCTGCCTGTCTGATTCAAACTTTACACAATCGGAAAGAAACTTTTAATTTTATTTAGAACCTAACAAATCGTATTTGGGTATTATTACTTAGATAAGCTACTATAAAATATAATAGGCTTATTGGGCAAAAATTAGCGTTATTATTACACAAAATGTTTGGTTATCAGCTGTCGACCTTTATTATAAAAAAATGAAATAAATTAAATTTTCGATGAAATAAAATTCTTCCTCAGTAATTTCTTAATTATTATTATTATTATTTTAAAATTTTAGACATTAATCTTGATATATATCAATATAGGGCAAAGTTGACCTTTAGTTACAGCGAGCACAGTGTGCATTGCAGTGCAGCATCTCTCAGAGACACCCAAATGATCTACTCATTCATAGCAACTGTTTCGTATCTGCCCTGCAGTGAAGCATCACTCAAAGACGCCGCTCTTGACCCATTTCGCAGCAGAAACCCCACCGTTCAAAACTCCTAGAGTAAAAGCACAAACGAGGGCATATCCCTCAAATAAACCTTAATTTTTATCTGATTTCAAACAAACAATGGACCCTAGATCAGTGAAAAACGGTTGCATTTTCCGAAGAGTCGCGTTTTCTACTGCATCGTATCCACCGGGAGACATCCATTATTTAAAAATATCTGGGTTTTTTATCAGAATTTACTAGAGTTTTTTTTGTATTTGGAGGAGGGTTTTTTTTAAAAATTTATTTTCCAATATTAATTTACCGAATTAATTAATTGATGATGGCGTTGGCCATAAAATTTAAACTACATATTTTCATTATTGTCGTGCATCCGGATGAATATGATATTAAATTTAAATGATAAATGAAAAATTAAGCCACGAGCCTACATTACAGTCAACAACGACTTAATTGCTCAGTCTGACAGAGCGTCGCGATCCCAAACTGGAATTTTCTTTTTATTTACTAATTTCATTTATTATTTATTTAAACATTTAACATCTATATTTTTTAACATTTTAACATCTGAGGCATCGTGTTGAAATAAAACCCCTCAGACCACTCATCCATCAGCTTTTCTTTAATAAATTGGATACTTGGGGATCTTTGAAACTGTATACATATGCGGTGGCTATGCTATGACCTATCCATTATCAGAATTTAGTTTTATATTTCTGGCATAAGACATGTGGCAGAACATAAAATTATTCCAAATGTACGAATACCTCCCCTAATAAGAACAATAACCAGATTTTAAAAACATTTATACAGTAAAATTATTTTAGGAAACATTTCAACCCCCACCCCACAGTAAACATTATAAGGGAAAACTTCAATAAAGTTTCGGATAACTCGATAAAAATGATCTAATAATTATTAAAAAATACGGAATGGGATGTTTTGGCGCCGCATCAAACCCCCCAGTTTGGAAATGGTTTCCATGCAGGATCAATATTTACCTAATTAAAAACTAAATGATATAAAAGTTATGAGATATTACCTAAAATCTATCTATCTATATATATATATATATATATAAAGAAGGATGTTTGTTTGTGGGTTTGTGGGTTTATTTGTTTGCTTTTTATACAAATCTACAGTTTTATTCCGATCTTGATAAAATTTCGCATTCATGACCGTCAAAGCATGAGGAAGGTCACTGTCTACCTCAGATTTCGAAAAAATAATAATTATTGATATTCATGGTTATGGCAGGGCATATTAATGAGAAATATTTCATGACCAACAATGCAAGACAAAGTTTTTGCAACAAAAAGTATCAACAATGGTATCAACACGCAATTCACAAACACGCTGCACGGACCAACAATATATATCTCATGACCAACAATGCAAATAAAAGTTTGTGCAACAATAGGTATCAACAATGGTGTCAACACGCAATGCACCAACAATATACAAGGATCAACAATATATGTCTCATGACCATCATCATGACCATCATCAACAATGCAAGGCAAAGTTGGTGCAATATAGAATTCAATGCATAGAATTCCTGTTATTCAGGCTTTTCTTAGAAAAGAGAATTCTTAGGACATAACAATTTCTTGAAATCTTTTAAAATGATCAGTAACTGGACATGAGTTATCAGACTATTGAGAAAGGGTGAAAGACGATAGAGGAAGCACTCCTTAATCACCATGCTGTATTGAGCAAATGGTAAGCAAGTAAATAGAAGAATCGGCGACTGCTAGACTACACAAAGTGATGAATGGCCTTTTTGCTTCAAAACATTGAAAGAAGAAAGGAAATTGCAGCAACATCAAGTGTACATCTAAAGTACGGTAAGATTGCGTGAGTAAAAAATTATTTAGACTAGAAGGCATCCTTGGAGAGGTCCATCCATTGTGAGCCTTTAAAAAATTTTTTTCGGTAAATCAAGTATATCACCTAGAATGGATTTTTTTTTTAATAAACTCAATTTGAATAATCTCAATATCAAAAATAAACTAAAAAATCAACAAGACAAAAGCAACTTTAACAATTTAAAATTACATAGAAAATTTATAGAGTACCTCCCCTCCCCAATAACAAGGAATGTAACGTGTTAACATTTTAAAATAATGCTTTGGCAGAATCGGCTAAAACCTTGCAAAGATCTTTAAAAAGTATAAAATGTTCTTACAATTATTTTACTTCCTAATCCAAAATACTTTCCATATGGTGAATTCAATTTTAAGTTACATTCCTTGTTATTGGGGAGGGGAGGTAACTTTTTAATTTTCTAATGTAATTGTAGCCCTTAAAGCTGCATCTAATGTACCGATAGTTATTAAACAAGTAAAGTCCTCAGTCGATAGTAAAATAAAGTTAAAAACATTTTTTTTCTTCAACCCCATCCTTCAAAATGGCAGATGATGTTGGTGCCTCCTCAAGTGTCCATGTAAAATTAACCTACTTTTTATATGCTTTTAACCTTTAAAACTGTTTAGCTAAGATAAATAATCATAGAGATAATATAAACATTTAAAAGCATTATTCGAGCTTTCTTGCATTTTCATTTAAGCTCAGAAGGAGCAAAGTATAGTCTAAAATACATTATGAAAATGCTCATTATTCTGCATAAAATTAATTTTAATCCATATTTGGCATTGCTATACTTATATAAATAAGATTTGATTCAAAAATTATTTTTTTGTTGCCGAAATGATGAGTGCTCCTTTAAGGCTAAATTGTTAAAGTTGTTTTTGTCTTGTAGATTTTTTTTAGTTTATTTTTTGATATTGGGTTTATTCAAATATTAAATTTATTTCAATTTGAATTAATGGAGATGGTTTGTTATAATCATGTTAAAAATGGTTTTGAAATATTACGTTATCTTATGATCATTTTCCTTTTTATATTTAATATTCTTATATTCATTCTTTTTTATATTGAATTATTATTCTTGTAAGCTGTTATTGTGCTTCAATCGCCTGTTGCTTGCAAAATTACAAATAAATTAATTAAATAAATTAATTAATTAAGTTAAAAAAATCAATAATTTCCCTCCAATTAATGATAAACGAGTTTTAATGTAATTCTTTATAAAATATTATTATTAAATAAGTTTCGTAGATATGTATAATTCTCTAGAAAATTTTAATTCTTTAGTACCAATTTTAAGTAATCTTTTTATTTTATAAAAATGACTAAATTTTTAATTGTATACCTTTCTTTTATACATTGCTACAAGAAAGTTATAACTTTGTTTTTGAGAGCGCATTCTTATTTTAAATCCATCCACACTTTTAAAACTCTGTGTTTCTTGGTAAATTGCGGACAAAGGTTTTTACTGTTGACCCAGCTTTTAAATTAATTCATTCGTATAGTAGTAATCATAAGTTAATTGACATTTTTTGTTGACTATAGCAGCTTTCTCCTCTATTTTAACCTTTGAACCATATCTTAATCTTGTTTTTTTGCTTTGTCTTTTTGTGTTTCTCTACTTTAGTTCTTTTTACATGTTTTCACATCAACCCCGTTTTGGGCTCTTGCCTGTGGGGGACAACTCGGGACTTAACTCAACTCTACCCCCCGGTTTAATTTCCGGGGGTCTTATTCCCGATGTTGTTACATTATTTTTATTTATATGAGATGGTTTATTTGTTTTTAGTATTTATTTGCATAAAGTGCCGGCTGTTTATGGGAATAAAATCATAATCACACAAAGAAACTCCGTGTTTACGCATTTATAAAATTACCAATAATTAAAACGCTCTTTACTCATTTCTTATTCGTATAATTTCATACGTTTAATACCAAATAAATAAATAACCTTTTAATTGTTAGTAATCTTACAAACATGAAACACGGAATTCTTTTGTGTGATTTTAAAGGACCGCCACTTTACGCAAATAAAATCATTGATTTCTTTGTGATACAAGACCCACTCAACTTTTTTTTTGGCAATTTAGTAATATTTTGTAATATATCAAATGTTTAAATCGCTTATTAATTAGTAATAATTTTGTAAATTCTTATACTAAGCGTTTCAATAACATTAATTGATTATTGTTAAATATCTACGAATTATAAATAAACTTTATTAATTTCTAATAGTAATTAGTAATTTTTGAGTAAACTGCTGCGAAATAGGTCAAGAGCGGCGTTTTTGAGTGATGCTTCACTGCAGGGCAGATACGAAACGGTTGCTATGAATGGGTTGTTCATTTGGGTGTCTCTGACGGATGCTGCACTGCAATGCACACTGTGCTCGCTGTAACTAAAAGTCAACTTTGCCCGTAACTATGTGTACGTCTTTATCTTTGATTTTTTTTTAGTTTTTTTTTTTTTTATTTGTTGCTAATGTGATTTTCATTAACCCCGTTTTTGGGCAGTTTGCCTGTAGGGGGACAACATGGGGCTTTCCCCTCCGGATTATCTGGTTATTTATTCCCTCACTGTTGTTACAAATATATTATTATTATTATTATTATTATTATTATTATTATTTATACATGAATGTGAACTTTAGAAAGCATATAACGCGATATAACATCGTAAAGCGTCTCCAGACTATTATAATCAATAATCTATCTTGATCTGCCCCTGTTGCAGAGGCTAAATTTTAATGCAACTATCTGTTGATCACTATAATTATAATTATTGTTTCATAATCGTTAGCCATGATTTAAATAAAAATATAAAATTTACGTTAGGCCTGCTTTCCATAAGATTGTTTTGTTAAATTTTAAATTAATAACTACAAATCAAGACCTCAATGAAAACTTTTTAAAGAATTTTAAATAATAGTTATTAAATAAAAATAAAAAAAAATAATAATTGACAAAATAAATAATAAATAAAACCTAATAAAACTAGAAATATAAAATAAAATAAAAAGCTGACGTCTCGGATAGCATAACTTCAGGATAATCCTCTAATTTTCTAATTGCCTTTAGAGAATTATCCTTTTTGCTTTGATAAAGGATAGTCTCTATCCGAAACGTCAGCTTTTTATTTTATATTTCTAGTCTTATTTTGATTTTATTTATTATTTATTTATTATTTTATCAATTATTATTTATTTTTTATTTTTCTTTAATAACTATTATTTATTATATATTCCAGGGTTTTTGTGTCTCGTCCTTTTCTCTTATAAACATCCGTTTAAAGAATTTTACAAATCTTCATTTTTGACTTTTCTTGAAATGCTGTATTATACATAGTTAGTTATAAATGCTGTCTAGTTATCTTAAAACTGAACATCGCATTCCCATCAGTCTCCATTCCATGAACATGAATGAATTCGCCATTTCGTGCTCAAATTACGTGATAACATAAACTGTAGTACCGTGGTTACTGTTAAAAAATAAAAAACAAATGTGAAAACCTGTTTCTATCCATATTTGGTGAATGTTATATAAATGTTGAATATACTGATTAATAATTATTTATTTATAATACAAAATATAGCTCTAATAGTAAAAATATACAGTTTACTAACCATTCCCCCTTCTAACCCGCCATTTCGTGCCGTGTCCATCCACCATTTCCTCTTTATTGTTCATCATATTAGGAGATTATATGATAAATATATTTTACTACTTCTTTTAGGAGATAAGCTACAATTTTCAATCAATAAGAAAAGTTTATTAAATTGGCTATAAAGTTATAAAATGTATTTATCCCATTTAAGAAAGAGGAGTTCTTTTGTCCATTTTTCTCAATTTGACTCCCTCCAGTCCATTCTTCCAAGTACTCTGCCACTTTGATTTAGGGTATGAGTGTATACAAAGTATATAATATTCATCGTTAGAAGTATAATTGAAATTTAACAATAGAAAAAATATTAATTAATGAAAATATAATTCAATGATCAATGTAATCATATTAAAAATGGTGTCCTCTGCTCATTTTAATAACGATATGGTTTATAGACTGCAGTAGATCTACAGGGTGATTCAGTCAATTACGTATGATTCTAATGGTTCTTAGGAACGAATAAACACTGGGGAGTTATATAAATCTTACAATACACATTACACATTGGAATTTCACACCTCATGAACAACATGCTCGATGTGTGCTCCATTCATCTGTACAACACACCTTCTCCTTAAAGAACCCCCACAGAATTGACCCATCAATTCAACAAGGTCATCTCCAAACCTCTTCAACGACGGATTCAGCTGGACACCGACCCAGTCCTGACCTTAACCCCTGTGACTTCTTTCTGTGGAAGGTTCCTTAAAAAGAAGGTGTTCATCACACGCTCCCGCACAATGGAAGAGGTCCGTCAGGCAATTACCGAATCTTGTGCACTGGTTGACAACGAGATGCGAGGCGCAGTGCTGCAAAACTTCACCCTCAGGCTTCGTCGTGTTGTACAGATGAATGGAGCACACATCGTGCATGTTGTTCATGAGGTGTGATTTTCCAATGTGTAATGTGTATTGTAAGATCTATATGATATTCCTATATTTATTAGTTCCTGAGTAATAAACCATTAGAATCGTACGTCATTGACTGAATCGCCCTGTTTTTCTTTGAAGGGAGGATCATGATATTAACCATCAAAAGATTTTATGCAGATTCGGAGAACTATTCTCATTTACATGAATATTTTTATAGGTAATATTAATCATGAAGAAATATAGCTATATAATATATCATAATATGGCTATGCATCGGGACAGGGTATTATTTACAGAGGAAGTAAAGAAAATTAAACATTTGATAGTTAGAGATCAAACAATTAATACTGCGATAAGATTTAAAATTTCAATTTTCATTTGTAAGCGTTCTGTTCGGGACCGCGACAACTTCTTGCCATCGAACCCCCCCCC
>JAHWFO010098272.1:3371415-3381948 GCA_023313115.1 Rhysida immarginata | reverse complement strand
ACCCTGTATATTGGACATTACATTGTCTGTCCGGTGGAAAATGTGGGTGAATCACTACATTTAAAAAATCAGAAATGGGTGATATCAAATTATGACCTCAATGAAATCTTTTCAAAGAATTTTACAAATCTTTATTTTTAGACTTTTTTAGCGTGATTCATTATATTTGTTTTACAAATGATACTGTGATGGCTGTATTGTCAAAACTTTATCAAGGAATAACCCTAATATCATATTAATATTGAAATTAATATACTGGAAATTTTATACATGTTGAATTTTATACATTTATAATTTCTGTTGAATTTGCATGACAATAAAATTACATTTTTTAATATTGAAAAAACAAATATAATTTTTTTAGTTATTCGTCCAAGTCATAACTGAACACCAGCCTCCATTCCATGAACATGAATGGATTTTCCATTTCGTGTCCGAATCACGTGATCACATAAACAAAAATACCGTGGTATTGCAGAAATGTTAAAAAATAAAAATTTTGTGAAAAGTTGCTACACTAATGTCACATAATTTTCAAATACTGATTAAAAATTATTAATCAATAAATACAGATTAGCCCTTAAACTATATACTCCTTTAACCATTCTCCTTCTCGGCCATCATTTTGTGCCTTTTCCATCCGCCATTGCTTCTTGTGGTTCATGATATGATTTGATGAATACATTTTGTTATTGTTTAGAAGATAAAGTACAATTTTCATTCAGAAAGGTAACATAAGGAAAGTTTATTAAGTTGGCTATAAAGTTATAAAATATTTTTTCCCGATTCGGAGAAATGATTTCTTTTTTTTATTTTTCTCAATCTGATTCCCTCCAGTCCATTCTCCCAAATATTCTGCCATTCTAAATTAAGGTATGGGTGTATATGTAAACTGTATACAAAGTACAATACCCTCGTTATAAACGATTATTGAAATTTAACAATAAAAAAATTAACTGACGAAAATATAATTTGTGTAAAATGACCAATTCAGTCTTATTAAGATAAAGCGTTTTATCTCATAACCTCGCACAGATAAGAATCAATTTCTAATTACCACGACCAATTTATTCATCTGCTTATGATGCGTGTTCTTTTTTACTTTCTTATACTTAGTATAAGGAAGTATTGTGATCACGAAAAATTTCGACCTCCAGATTTTCACTGATCTTCACGTTTTAGGGTCCCTAGATGATGAAAAAGTGATTTCTGGAAAATGTCTGTGTGTCAGTCTGTGTGTCCACGATAGCGTCCAAACGGCTAAAGCTATCGAGACCAAACTTTAAACTTAAGATTATAATCTTCCTCTGGAGGTCTGATTAGTTTTCCAGTGGAATCGGTGAACCAGAAGTATCAGTTTACTCCAGCGCCAAAATATAAATTTTGAAATATCTCGTTAAACATTGCGTTTATGAAAATTTTGTATGGGGTAAAAAGTGTTTCAATTTCAATTATAAACAACTTTTGTTAAGAAAATTTTTCAAAATTCCAACCGGCAGTACCAGTTTTTTGAACAACTTCAAAATCTAGTTGTACGCATCAGTTATTAGATTTCACAGAGTAAACTTCTGAAATCGGGTCCATCATTTGACTTACCCTGTATTAACCTAATTGAAAATGGTAGAAATGCAAGAGTTGAAAGTGGACTTAGAATCATATGAATAAATAAAAAAACGTTTCTTAGAACAGGAATACTAAAACTTTATAGACTTTTAATAAACTTTTGTTGCATGTTATTTGTATGAAAATTTTACTTTAAAGATTGACATTGGCGGATTGACAATGCGCGAAATGACTGGGAAGGGGGCTAGATAAAATCTGTTTTATTGCTTATTCCTGTTTGATGATATAGTATGTTGCAAAGAAAAGCTTAATGTTCATTAATTTTGACTTGAATGTAAAGCAAGTTGAAGCTGTTTATTTAAATTTCATTAGCAGAATTTACACTACTGCTACTTAAAAAGGACAGGAAAAGCCCGCGAAACAAGCATTAATAAGAAAAGCAAGTACAAACTCAGAAAAAAAATTTAATACAAAAAAAAAATCTCCATACCTTGTTCCATTTTTCTACATAGTTTCCACTATTGTAAAGGCAGTTACAAATGGCAGGCCACGAGTTTTTGTATCCCTCTTTATATACAGGGTTGCCGCCTGTGTTGTTAACCACGTGGTGACATCTTCTTTTACCGTGTCTTCGTTTTTGAATTTCTGGCCACCAAGGAACGACTTCAGGTGCAAAAAGAGATGAAAGTCAGTAGTTAAAAGCGGCCAGAAGTTCCCCAACGATGACTGAGTAAAGGAAGCTATTACTACGTGGTTGACATCGCAGACTGCAACTTTTTATGAAGAACGATACGAAAACCTGTGCCCCGCCATAATATATGCTTTCAAAATAGTTCAAAGTATGGAGATTTTTTCTGAGTGTGTACTTGCTTTTATTGTACAGTAAGTAGTACTAAACGGAACTTACTTCCTGGACGTACCTCGTAAGTTATACTTTTATCGAGCAATGCAGAAATTTACCTAATTGTTTTTTTTTTTTACCTTAAGCTTAATTCACCGAATTTATTAATCTGCGATAAAAATAACTAGATTTCTGTTAATATACAGTTATGGCGCAAATCTAAATTCATCATATACAAGCAAATTTACAAAAAATTTTGAATTATGAAAATTTAAAATATTTAATAAGGAAGCGCCTTTAATATCTGCTTTACTAGGATTAGCGTTTGTTAACAATTTGAAAGAGTAATTTCTTCGTTGGTTTTAAAAGGAAATTTTAAAAAATTAACATCTAAAACAATTTATAAAAAATAACGAAATTTCTGGATTACCCTATAAAACTAAAATGTATAAAAATTATTGACAAACGGTATAAAAATAGAGGCCTATATTGGTGATCATTTTCTTTGCACTCCCACAGTTTGGGGCTTTTCGCTGGATCGTAGTGTGTTGGGACTGGCTCGCGCTAGCCGATTTTTAAAATTATTTCACACGTAACGAGGCGATTGTTAAAATTTGAAACATTTGACTCTAATGTTTAGTGAGCAGGTTCTATGCAACTTTTTCTCTCGTTTCCCACTTTTTTCCCACTAACATGGCAAGAAACGCGCGCTTTTTTTTTTATCATTATATAAGGTAACTAAAAAGTTGCTTTAAAAAAGAAATTGACAAACTGAAGATTACACTTCAGTAATACGAGGTATGTTTAAAAAATTAACGAACCTTAATTTTTCTCGCGAAAACAAATAAGACTCAGGAGCCCCCTATTGGTGGAGATGTGAAGGAGACATTCATGAGAACGCGTGAATTTTTTCCCGCCCGCAGTTGGCATTAGTCTCTGCTAATCGATAGAGTGCCTTTATAATCAGAGTATGGCCATACGTGGGACAGTTCATTGTCACGTGTTTTTTTGCGCCATGTTGTGTCCAACTTGCGAATATCTATCATAAAGCAGTGTTGGGCGAAATTCAATCAAACTAACGATTAATGATTATGATTAAAAATCATCAATCGTTAATCATGATTAAAAGTTATTTTTGTAAATCGTCTGGAGTTAGTCGCGATTATGGAGGTTGGGCAATATACAATCAAAGTAACGATTGATGATTATGATTAATAATATTCAATTGTTAATCACGATTAAACGTTTCTTTTTTATTTTTTAATCTTCGCCAGGAGTTCGTTACGATTAATGATTAAGTTATAATATAATCGAAGGAAAGACTAATCGCTAGAAATTGCATAAAAAATTTATTTTATCGCTTGATGAGCAGTTCATAGGCTTACAATAACTCTGATCTACAGTGAAAAAGTATTCGAAATAATTTGAGCTAATTTCTGCTTGTCTACCCATGCAGAATAAGAGTTGATAAGTAAGTCATTTATTATATGCTGAAAAGCATATATTGGTTTCGCTCTGTTTGTGTGTCTGTCTGTTCGTCTGTATGTCCGACGATTACTCAAGAATGCTTTAACTTTTTCAAATTCTGCTTTCACTCTTTGATAAGAGACCCTTCTTGAGCTCACCTGCCTGATTACTTTGTAATTGAAATCGGTCTAATAGTCATGTGACTATTGAGACCCCCCCCCCATTAAATTTTTTTAATGGCAATATAAGGCATGTAGTATGTCATTTGAACGGGAATGACGAGCACAAGACGAATATGACATTATTTTCGATTTTCGAAATGCTACGTCCAAGAAAATGACCCCCAAAATGTACTTTAATGACCCTTTATTACGAGTTTTAGAAAAAAGCTATACAGTATATAAGAATACAAGCTTAATTAGTACCTTTGTGTGTCCGGCCAGCCATCTTTTGCACGATAACGTGAAAATGGAAGAACTTAACTGCGATATATCAACTTTTGATGAGCTCCCTTGGACCCCTTCAAGCACGTGCACTAATGTTAAGAATATGAACTTAAGGCATGTAATACACTGATTGGAAGAAAGTAATTGGACACCCATCCACCCATTCATGACGTCGCCTTAAACAATCTTATTTTGTTATATCGTCAGTTTGTGAAATAAGATGGGTAGATTCTAAGAAGGAGGGAGACCCATAACGTCCAATCTTTTGGAACGTTACAGTATGTGACCAATTTTGTGTTTTTAAGTCGAAAAATTGGCTATTTGCCGAACCAACCTAAAAATTATGCATAGATGGCATCTTAAATTGTGCCTTAGCGTATATTTTATGTCAATTGGATAAGCCCTTTTAGAGATATTAATTAATAAATGGCTATAAGTGTCCAAACAAGCGAACCGATCGGAATAAATTCGACATGTACAGACTCCTCTCATTAAGGCGAATTTCTTTTGTAAATGACTTGTTTGGCTGTGATGAGCCCTTTTGGAGTTATTAACTATCCCCTCCCCCCAGAACCCCCCTCCCCGCCCCCGACAATTTTAATTTTTTTTTTTATAAAAAAAGTTATTCATACTTAAACTATGCATTTTACATATTTTTTATGGAAATGGGCTAAACCTTTTTAGAGAAATTAATTTCTTTTTTGAAAAACATGAAGAAATGGCAGAAGCATTCATTTCCTCGCCCTAAACACAATAAATACGACATGCTCAGCTTCCTCTTACTGAAAAATACATTTTTTTTTTATTCCTTATCATCATCTCCTGGTAGGCCGGTGCGAATATACGATTCCGCCATTCCAATGTATTTATTTATTTCTGGAAAGAACTCTGTTATTTGTATCCAAAATGTATAATTTCTGGTCCACATATAATAATGATATTTGTTCTCTTCTGAGATGCAGACATGTCGATGATAAAAATGAAACTTAACGAATAAAAATGATAAATGCTAAATGCTTTGAATAGGATTGTGAAGAATTGAAATTCTGACTATCATTTATCAAGGAATATGTTTATATGCACACGGAGAACAAATTAAAATTCGCGGCTATACAAGATCCTCACAACTGAATATCTCGGAAACTAAGCATTGTACGAAATGATGCTAACTAAGCATTGAAACTATTTTGGAACTAAGCATTGTACGAAAATCAAAAGTGAATTATTTCGCGGGGGAAATTCATTAGTTAAAAAATTACCCCCCCCCTCCTTGTGAGGGGGGCTCGAGGGAGGAGGTAACTTTGAAATCTTAAATAGGAACTCCTATTTTTAATGGTTTATTCAGATTGTATACAATATTCGAGAAATGTTTTATTCTTGGTGGTTTTTCATTTGGTCCAACTGTTTAGGAGATAGAGGCCCTGAAAGTGTAGAACTTTTAACTATTTTGAAATTTTTAACTGTTTTGTACCCAATTTTATCGATGAAGACAAAGAGAGAGACAGTGGGTCTTACAGACATTCCTATTCTACTTTTTTAATGGTCTTTAAGAATACGAAGTCAGAATTTCAAAAATCCAATATTTTTCAATACACACGCATAGACACGGTCACCATAGGACTGCTGCCCCCAAAAATTTACTTGTGCACTAAAAAATTTAATGAAAGAAATCTGGAATAATTTCTTGATACAAGCTTTGTGAAAATTAGAAATTTCTTTAAATAAGGGATGGTCAACTGAAACTTAATAGATTTGTGGATTTTAAAATAATATTTTTTAATTGTAAAAAAAACAAAACATCTTATTGAATTTTGAGACGGATTAAATTTTTAAAATTCAGAAATTTATGGTTATGAGGATTTTTTTTAATGCGGAAATAATGACCAGTGTGATTGTGCATAGGGAAAAGGATTATTGGATACTGTCCTAATTACTGATAACTAACTTTAGAATATGATGCAGCAGCAGGCAAACAAACTACAGTCGAAACCTTGTTAATACGAAAAATCAGTTAATACGAAATTTTCTTTGGCCCCGGTCCCGTGGATAACATTCCTATACTAAATTGGTCATTTAATAAGAATTTTTTTTCTCCGAGTCCGGATAATACGAAAAAAATGCAGAAATTCATTCTCAGAAAGTTATATTATTTGATACACCGGGTGGGCAAGAAATAACGTGAGGTGTTCAGAGCTCGCTAGCGGGAATTCTATAAAGCCAAATGCAGTACATTTTGGTGTATATACTTAGTGGAATATGCAGTTTCGATTTCTGCAAAAAAAAAAAAAAAAAAAAAAAAATAGTACCAAAAATCGCCCTAGGGGGCGCTTATTTCAAGAAAACAATGAATACATTTGCATAAGCGCGTTCCGTGTTGAGCAGTCATGACAATAAAAGGCAAGGCTGAGGATTTCCCATCATTCACGAACGAATGGCCTGACGATGACGCTTACTCTGCCTGACCGGGCGTTATTAGTCAAGTTGTTTTATCAGAAGAGCGACAATGCAAGTGCTATCCTTCGTGAATTCCGGCGATTAAAAACGTTACGAAGAGGACCGATGAGCATAACTAACTTACGGAAAATGATTGAACGATTTGAATCTACCGGAACTCTAGGAGTGCAACCAGGCCGGGAACGCAAACGAATCAGGCAGCAACACGTTGAAGAAGTTGCAACTGCTGTTGTGGAACAAGAGATGACTACTGTGCAGGGTACCAGCAGTGCACACGCAATAGCACGCCAAACAGATATCCCATATTCGACGGTGAGGAAAATATTGCATAAGATATTGACATTTTATCCCTATAAACTCACACCTGTTCAACAATTGCTTTCTGGAGATGAACGTACCCGAACTGACTTTCCGTTGAGATTTTTAGCACGTATGGAAGTGGATGATGCATGGCCATGGCAAATTTTATGGAGTGATGAGGCACATTTTTATTTGAATGGTGATATCAATACCCACAACTGCCGTATTTGGGCTGCATCACATCCACAAGTATGTCTGCCAACTCCTATGCATTCACCGAAACTAACAGTATGGTGCGGCTTTACTGCTTCTTTCATCATCGGCCCGTACTTTTTTGAAGAAATCCGTCCCCGTGGACCGGTGCCTTGTTCCGTCAATTCTGCCAGGTATGCCTATATGCTTGAGAATTTTGTGATACCACGATTGCAGGAAAAGGGTTGTCTGGATTCTACCATTTTTATGCAGGATGGTGCGCCACCGCACATCAGGTGCAGCAGATCTTGCGAGAACGTTTTTCAGACAACAGAATAATTAGTCGTGCATTTCCCATGGTATGGCCACCCAGGTCGCCTGATCTCACCCCTGTGATTTTTGGTTATGGGGATATTTGAAAAGCCTTGTGTATCAAGCACATGTTCCTGACCTCTCAACCTTAAAGGATCAAATAACGTTACATATCAGACTAATTAATGCAGATATGCTGCGAGCTGCCGTAGAAAATGTCGTGTACCGCATGCAGCTATTGGAACAGCACACTGGTGGTCATATTGAAACACATTTGTAATTAAAAATAAAACATTGTTTATTGTTGTTACTAAAGTTGGTTTGTACGGTATTTGTTCATTTGACAATTAGGTATTCATTGTTTTCTTGAAATAAGCGCCCCCTATGGCGACTTTTGGTACTATTTTTTTGCAGAAATCGTAACTGCATGTTCCACTAAGCATATACACCAAAATGTACTGCATTTGGCCTAATAGAATTCCCGCTAGCGAGCTCTGAACACCTCACGTTATTTCTTGCCCACCCGGTATTTATATAAAAAAGAAAAAAAAAAACGTGGAAATTTTTTTATTTTGGTTCTTCTGATTGGTTCTTGTATAAACGAATATGTCGAAATCGATGAAGATCTTCTGACTGAAATGAAAACGAAGATAGCGATTCTGAAGAAGAAGCAGTAAGTGATGATTGGTTTGGTTTGTTTGCTATTAACGTCCTTCTCAACCAGTAAAGCCTGGTTCCCACATGCGTAAAAACAACGGCAGAAACCACAAGGCCGAAAACTTGCTTACGTCACTTCCTGCTTTCGTCTTTCTGCCCGACAGAAAACTCCTGGTTTTTTCGAGTTGGGTTGAGCCATAGCCTACAAAGATAAGAGAATTTTCTGTTGGACATAAAGAAGAAAGCAGGAAGTGATGTCAAAAATATTTTCTGCTTTGTGCTTTCTGGCGTTGTTTTACGCATGTGGGAACCACGCTTAAGTGATGACGACGATGAGACAGAAAAATCAACATCATCGCTTTGTTGTCAATGCTAACCTGGAGTGACTCTTTCTCGCCCATTTTCTCAAAATCTTTCAAGGGGAAGGGCGTGATTAAAATTGTTTTTAGACTAATGTGGTGTTGCACTACAGGGTAGCAATCGGAAATTTTTCTCTATCTTTAATAGTGTTCAAGTTAGCAAACGGATGACCTTAAATTTGGGGGTCAAAATCAAATTTGAGTGCGGCAATGAAACCCCCCACCCCATTACCTATAAAAACCATACTCATCAGATCTCGCCTACCTGGCAGCTTTGAGATATCTGTCATGTTACCAGACTTTTTGGACACCCTGTATATGTGAAAAATTAATTGTAAATTCCTAAATAATGAAACTAACGTAAAAAATATTAAAAGATTAAAACTGAAGACCCAAAATTAAATAGGGAGTGTAGTAATTCTTTATACCAATTGAATGGAAAGTCCCAGAACGGTCTAATATCTCAAAAAATTTAATGGTCCCGGGACGGTCTTGTCAAAAAAAGAAAAAATACGTGTCAGATATTTTTGAAAGCTATTTAATGGTGCAAAAATTAGTCCCCTGCACATCTCGTAAGAGGTAGGGTAGGGGGCAACTTTGAGATATTTTTCAGATTCGGATTTTGCGGAAAAAATTACATTAATTTTACCCAAAACTTTTTTTAAAATCTTTTGTAGATGGCGCTGTAAGTTCAAAAAAGTGAAACTGGTACGAATATATAGAGAAATCTACTTCAATTCAAAAAGGCATCCAATCAATATTTTTTGAAAGCTACAGTATTTAATAGCGCTAAAATTAGCCCTCTGCGCCGTACCTTTTTAGGGGTGGACGAGGGGAAATTTTAAATGGGAACCTCTATTTTTTATTGTAATTCAAATTCTTCAATATTTGTTATTGTTTTTTTTTTGCGGTAGATGGCGCTGTAATCGCAAGGAAAAAAAGCAATTTCAATGTCTCCGGAAAACACATTAGATTTAAGAGGAAAAAAATGCTTGTCCATTATTCTGAATACTGTACTCAGGAAATTAGTCTCAGGAAATAAAAAAAAAACAACAAAAAACAAACTACTTTTAATGTAACCCAGGAATAACGACGTGGACGTAGTAGTTTTCTTTTCCCTTTGGGGTGACTTTTTCAAGGCGCCTCTCACTGAACAATCACTCAAGCACTTTATGCTGTAACATCTTCAAATTGATGACCTTCCTGTACTTGGAAGTGTGCCAACCGGTAGTAAAATTGTTGAGAAACATTTTCTAGTATCTCTGGTGATATTGAATTGGAAACATTGCGTATCCTCTCTTTAAGCTTATCAATATCGTTGGGTTTGGTCTCCTAAACCTGCCTTTTCAAATATCCCCCCCCCCCCCAAACAAAAAGAAGTCAAGTATTTCTATCGTACCTCTTCGAGCAATCCGTGTTTACGCTACAAGTAACTACAGTACATCCAATTAATTTTCCTTAATTTAATTTACTTTTTTCCGTTGAATCCAACGATATGAAATGAGTAGATCGCTCATGAGCTGCTTTCAGCGCCACCAACGCGTCCCCATTTGAAAGCCTGTCGGCCATTGCTTTGGTTGGCAAAAAATGGCCTTCATCGTATGTTTACGTTTGAAGTTTGCGTAGACAAACACAGTAAAACTCAATGCCGATTTCTTGTTCAGCTTTAAATTGTAGTACTAGATATATTAAAGGTTCACCACTGACCTTTCACAGGTGTGTTTTTATCTTTCTGCGTCTTACAATGTTTTTCTCATGTAAAAATCCTGGTCTTTCATATCGTGATTGGTTGATTAGATGTATCCAACGTTGTTATCGTCGTTTCAGTGATACCAGAATGATTGTTTAGAGGTATTTATGAAATTATATACCGCATTTATTAAAAACCTTCTAATTTTGGGAGATCGCATAAGAAATTTCAGACTACAAGCACGATGTTGGT
>JAHWFO010098272.1:3347965-3371315 GCA_023313115.1 Rhysida immarginata | reverse complement strand
GGGGGGGGGGTGCTTTCTCAGCTGGCGACAAAGCGGATATATAGTAATGGCGCTTTGGCTGGCGATGTTGTTCTGCCAACCACAGTAATGGCGCCTACACTAACAATAGAGATTAGTTCCACTTTTCGCCGCCTTCAAATTGCCCCAAAGATGGCGGCCACATAAGCGATCTACTCATTTCATATCGTTGGTTGAATCTGGCTCTACAATAAGAAATAGGGGTACTCATTTAAAATTTTCAAAGTTGCATCCCCCCCCCCCCTGAAAGGGTGAGAAGGGCTCATTTTAGCACTATTAAATACGGTAGCTTTCAAAAAATAATGGATACTTTGTTGATTTGAAGGGGATACTTTTTTGATTTGCACTAGTTTGACTTTTTTGCAATTACAGCGCCATCTAGAAAAGATTTTTAAAAAATATTCGGTAAAGTTAATGTAATTTTTTCAGTAGAATCTGCAAAAAAAAATTCGTAAATAAAATTCGCAAACAAAATCTGTAAAAAAAATTCGGAGTTCCCATTTGAAATTTCAAAGTTGTCCCCCCTCCCACCCCACTCCCTTCGAGGAGTGCAGGGGGCTAATTTTGGCCAATTAAATAGCATTCAGAAAAATATTTGACACCTAAATTTTCTTATTTTTGACAAGATCTGTATTTTTCGAGATATTAGACCGTTCCAGGACTTTTTACTCACCCGGTATATTCGAGCAAATAAAAGCTCTTTAATTTACGATAATATTAAACGAAGATGCTGGTCGACCTGGGTATCTCGTTTCAAGACTGGGCATTTCACCTTTGAAGTTGAGCCCCGCAGTGGGCGCCCCCCAAACCGCAACTGACCCAGCAACATGCGATGCCATCCATGAGCTGATTCTTGAAGCCTGGCGAATCAGCTCCAGTTAAAAAGATAGTCCGGGAGCGTGTTGGGTTCAAGTGGGAAGCCTGGCGAATATCCCAGAAGTGGATGCCGAAATATGTGAACAGTGATCAGAAGAAGGAACGAGTTGAGGCATCCAAAGCCGCTGTGGCCCATTTTGAAGCTGCACAGGAATTTTTGGTAAGGTTAGTGACTGGGGATAAACCTGGCTCCACATTTATGATCCAGAAACCAAGGATCAATCAAAAGAATGGCGCCATAGCGGAACCCCACGGCCGAAGAAGTTCCGCACCCAGAAATCTGCCACAAAGGTCATGGCGTCTGTTTACTGGGACATAGACAGTGCTCTGTTGGTTGAATTACCTACCCCAGGGCTCTGGGGGTGGCCGTGGCCTGGTTGTCTCGTCGGTTGGCTCGCTGATCGATGAAGTTAAGCAACTTCAGGCGCGGCCAGCTGCTGGCTGGGTGACAGCTAGTGGCTTGAGGACCACTGCTGGGTGGGACTGCTATTTGGGGCACAGGTGTTGGGGGACTTTAGTCTGACCCATTTGCTGAGTGACCAGTGCTGGTTGTCCAGCAGCTGGTGATAGCCACTGGTTAGTTCGTCCGCCAGCAGCTCTTCCATCATGAACCCCCCGTGCTTCGGAGGGCACGTTAAGCCGTCGGTCCCGGCTGTTACTGTCATCTCGTAGCAGTCGTTAGTTACTGGGATGGCGCAAAACTCCCTCGAAGGAGTAAGTGCCGCAGATTATCGTTCTGCGATAACCTGCCCTCTGTACAAGATAAGATAAGATACCCCAGGGCTCTACTATTACCGGACGGTATTATGCTAACTTTCTGGATTAGTACCCCAACTGAGGGAGGCACCAAGACGAAATTGGATGACACTGCACCTGCGCATACGTCCAACGTTGTGGCTTCCAAATTGGACACCCTGGGATTCCAACTGGTTCACCATCCCCACTACTCACCTGACCTAGCTTTGTCTGTTAAATATTGCTAAATTTAAAGAAACACCTGAAGGGTCATCGTTTTGAGGACATTTCTGACATCGAACAAATTTTTTTGAACAGAATTGAAAATCTGCAATAACGCTGTTACAAGTGCATCAGTCTCAGAGGAGAGTAGGTATGTAGAGTTCACACATTTTTCGCTCGGCGGAAAAGCATTACTATAAAATCCGCTAGGTGGCAAATGGTCGTGATAGAACGAGCGAAAAAGACTTGGTCAGATTTACCAACGGTATGGGATAGGATATTCCGAGCGTCGTTCGCTCGGTTCTGTTTATCCCATGAAGGGGGGGGGGGGGGGGGCAGCGGGACGAACTGTTTAAAACGTTCAAACGAAGCTGGTCGCAAGCTTCTAGATTCGTGTATTCGTTATTACTTTTACAAACAAGTATTTAATGTAAATAAACTTATAAATTTTTAATTGGAAAAATTTTTCCGTAAAAAAAAGTGAATTGAAGTCCTGTTTTCGTGATTCTCGTTATTCAACTGTGAATATATGTAGGTTTTATGGTTTAAACTTTATCCCTTAGGAGAGGGATACAAATTTTGTTTACCTGTTTTTATACCCCGAAAGTAATATTAATTTCTACAGTTTTTTTTAATATCTTTTTGAGTGTATTTTGGCCAATTGGAACTTTGCAACAAGATTTATAATCCCCCTTGCAAGTAGTGGACTGTTGCGTTTAGCAGCAAAGCCCAACTCCGAGCAGCAGCTCACAACGAGAGTAGTACGCTCGAATCTGGGACGCTTGAGCGAATTCGAGCGATCGAAACACGCCGGTGCAGTCCTCTAGTATGTTGAATAAATGTGCGATTTCATGCCTCTGGCTCTATTCCTTCTGGTCAAAGAAAAGAACTTCTCAGCACTCCTTCATACAGTAAGTTTGGTTTGTTTGGTATTAACGTCCTTTTCAACTGCTATGGTCATTTCAGGACGGCGTTATAGGGGCCGCAAATTTTGCCTCGCAAGGGTTCTTTAACGTGCAGCCGGCAAACGACTACACGGGACCAACGGCTTTACTTCCCTTCCGAAGGAAGTGCGTGATCTCAGGATTTCCCCCTGAAAAATCCTCGTCGTCCTCGGCCGGGATCGAACCCGCGTACTCGGGCATCAGAGGCGATCATGCAACACACTGAGCCACCGAGGCCGATCATACAGTAAGACATGAACCTTACACCGAGCACATAATCACCTGTTGGAAAACAAAATGCTGGGGGTGTGTCATTCTCCTTGTTTCGCAAGGTACGCCTATATCTAGATGGCATTGTGTGTCGTCAAGGTTTTAACTTTATCTTTCCATATTTCAGTGTGAAATAGTATTAACGTAGGTTTTCGCTATCCGCCCGGGTCAGAAGATAATTTGATAATCCTCTGCAGCTTTCAATTTCGGTGTATAGTCCTCATCCGATAAGTTAAACCTGGATCTTGAAGGGAAGAAATTTATTCTATTGCTAAAATGGGAGGCAACAGGATGAAAAAAAATCTGATGTAGTACTAGTACTCCCCTGCACTAAATCAGATTTTTTTTATCCTCTTGCCTCCCATTTTAGCAATAGAATAAATTTATTCCCTTCAAGGTTGAGGTTTAACTTATCGGATGAGGACTATAGGTAGAATGAGGGTATTATTATACATCGTTATTCTTCCAGGATCGTCCTAGGTTTTAAATAAAAAACTTTAGATAAATTAACTTTCCGCTAGGCCTACTTTCCACAACATAATCGTACATAATTTTTAATTTAAAAAAAAATAATTACAATCTTATATTAGATGGACGCTCTAGCGTAATAAACCTAATTTAAAAAAAAAGTTTTCAGTCATTCCAAGGTTGATTAATCTATTCTTTGCCTTCGTGGAAGTTTCATTCTGGAGTCTCTGTTATACAGGGTGTTTTTGAATTGAGTACAGATTTTTTGGGAGATGATAGAAGAGGTCCTTAGAAGTATTTTTTGTCATATGAACATGGGGTCCCCGCAGCTCCGTTTACTTACAATACTGCATTGAACAATCAAATGACACCGGGACGCAGTGTGCGTTGGTAGGCCTAGATTATTTTATTTTTAACAATTAACACAAGCAATCTACTGTATGACTTTTACAGTAATTGTTCGAAATGACCGCCATTTGCTTCATAGCACAATTCGCAACGCCTTATGATGGATTGATGTACGCGTGGAAACAGTTGATTTGCACAGTCGCTGATGTCACCTGCTGCCGCGACAACACGAGCCGCCAATTCTTCTTCGGTATCTACGGGTTCGGAGTACACCATTGATTTTATGCTTCCCCATACAAAAAAATCCATCGGTATGAGATCTGGCGATCTCGGTGGCCAAGCAACTGGTCCGCCACGACCAATCCAACAAACAAGCACGTGCACCTTGAAATTTTTTTGCAAACAAGTTATTACAGTAGATTGCTTGTGTTAATTGTTAAAAATAAAATAATCTAGGCCTACCAACGCACACTGCGTCCCGGTGTCATTTGATTGTTCAATGCAGTATTGTAAGTAAACGGAGCTGCGGGGACCCCATGTTCATATGACAAAAAATACTTCTAAGGACCTCTTCTATCATCTCCCAAAAAATCTGTACTCAATTCAAAAACACCCTGTATAAAGAAGTTTCACAATACATAAAAGCCACTGTAATTCAACTGCAGACCTTCAATTTGGGCCTTACATTGTCTGGCAATTGAAAACTGAACAAGAATGCTTCACATGAACTTATTAAAACCCTTGTAATTTCATAAAGTGGCATTAAAACGTTGAGGAACAATAATTTAATAAATCATTTTAATTTAATTTTATAAATCTTTAACCACATTTATGCTTTAAAACATAGCATTCCCTAACTTTCGCGTAAGATATCGGCCAGCAATAGCGTTCATGCTGTGACTCTAATACAGTATTATTTCTTCCTAACTGAATGATGTACCATATCTTTAGAAGGTACGTTTTAACAAATTCACGCGTTGAAAAAATGACGAAAGCGCCGTGCCAGTTTTCTTAGCGTGTCGGAAGAGCAAAATGAAAGAAAAACTAAAATATAAGATGGTAAGTAAATAAATACCACTTTAAATTCACCGCGCAAGATTTACCGGTAGATAGCAATATATAGTTAAACATGAATGAGCTATGGCGGGTAAAGGGGCACATTTCCGTGTTATAGCAGTGAAACATCAGCCATGAATATCGAGAACTAACCTGCATTTTAAAACACTTTAGAGAAAACTTTATAAATATGAAAACTGAATTGTAAATTCCTAAATAATTAAACTAACGTACAGAGTGTTGCAGATAACTACAGGGCAGTATAATGGGAAGCCTACCCGCTCGATTGCAGGGGCCGGCTCGGTCGATTGGCAGAATGGAGGGAGATGAAGGTGGCCTGCAGCAGCCAGCAGTCTCCACAGTCCTGGAGGGGAGGGGTGAATGTCAAAGCTGTCATGCTTTTGATAAAATTGCCCAATTATCATTTGATGTCGAGCCGGCCCCTGCAATCGAACGGGTAGGCTTCCCGTTATACTGCCCTGTAGTTATCTGCAACACCCTGTACAAAGAGAATAAAATTGGAGAGTGTATAATTCTTTTTATTTGAGAGCAAAAAAAAGTTGTGTAATTTATAAGCATTCCTGCGGTAATGTTAGATGAAGTGAGCGTCATTCATTATAGAGTTTACGGCAGTGAATTTTCCCTTACGTTTTAAAGTTTCGTTAAAGTTATGCATAAGGTAAGGGTTTATTTCAAACATGCTGATTGCGGTTTATAAACCTTACAATACATTAAAAATTGGTCACATGATAAGGTCGGAGAGATGAAGTTAGATAATTGGTCAACAGCTCTTAATTGCTCTGCATTTGTAAATCTAAATCTGGTTTGTCTTGGTGGCATTTTAGCAGATCAAAATATTTAGATTTGTAACAAAAAACTCCGGTTCACTCGGCGGCTAATCTCCTCTGGCCGCTATTTGCGAGTGACACCACAATGACGTAAATTACGGAGAATTTCTGTGAATGGTTCCTTTATTTTTTAACTAATGTAGATTTCGTTTCACTTTTGACTTTTCCAGTTTAATTACAGCCATAACGCCGCATTTTATAAGGGAAAAGTCACTGCCGCAAACTCTCTATTGATGAACCGTTCTGTGCAAACGTATGTTATTTCTTCGTATTGTTTCGCTCAAGCGCTTCTACGTAATCATCTACTGTTGGAGCGAGTGATTAGCTACTACCAATTAGCTTTGACAACAATATGTCTAAAGAAATCACGTGTTGAAAATCTTAGGCCTAACAGTAGTTTACTCTTGATATCAATAGCTATGGACTTTAGGTGTTGTCAGATATATTACATGCATTGAAACTCCAATGGTACTGTAATGGTACCATTTGAACATGTACTACTAAACCAATTCCGAGTATAATTAATTACTCATTATATTCATTCATGGCATATCGTTACGAGTTGTTAGATATATTACATGCCATATGTTAGCATAAAAACTTTTTAGGGGGCATCGTAATGGCACCATTAAAGCACGTGTTATTGTACCTATTCCGACTATATCACTTTCGAACGTGCTCTGTCCCATATTTATCGATTGGTGAAAACAGAACGTGAAAAATTATATCGTTTTCAAGTTATGATACTAAATAATAAGCTCCCTACTAATAAAGAATTCCTTTTGGTTTAGGCAATCGGCATCGATCTTCTCTGTATAATCGTCTATCACGTGCATCCTGCACGCGCACCATCCCAACAATGTATAGAGCATGCCCAGAGCATTTCCTCAATGCGAGGATGATTCGTCTCTTCCAACAATTCACTGTGCCCATTCTCCCATTGCAACGCAATGCATTGTTGGAATTGTGTCTACAGACGGACGGACGTCTGGACAAACCGATCACATACGCACTTTTCTACGAAAAATTTGCCACAAATGGAGACTATGTGGTATCCTTGTATCCCACGGTTAGTCCGTGGCAGCAGTGAAAGACGACAGGTGAGTTCCACGAATGTAAGCGAGAAGAATAGCGCGCAATTGTGCGTTCATAAACACTTTGACTTTTTTACCTCCTCCTCCCTCACTTTTTTACCTCCTCACCGTCACTTTCTACACTTTTTTACCTCCTCCTCCCTCTCTTTGTGGTCATTGGTGGTCATATTTGAATTCAACTCTTAAAAATTAAGTGGTTACAGAAATTAGCCACCCTCTCGCTCGAAAGAGGATATTAAAATGCAGATTTTTCATTCATTTTAAAATAAACTTGACAACATGTTCATTACTTCTTACCCCTCTCTTCCTTTTGTGGTCATAAGTAGACAACCCCCCACCCCCGAAAAAAGAAATTGAGAACGGGGTTTATGAACGTTCCCAAAGGACTGTTCACGGACGAGGTGCATCACGAAATACGTCCCGTATATGGTAAGAGTTATGTCACGAAAAGCCGTGTTCAATTGAGGAATTTAACATGGGACGACGAAGTTCGAGAACATCCGCGAGTTTGCAACATATGATTTGTGGTAACGACAGTGCCAGCTCTCACACAGCCAGACAAACGCAGGAGCTGTTGCATTCTTTTCTCTTGGGAACGTTTAAGAACGTCCACCTTATACACACGAATTACCCGCCAGTGATCAACATCAGTTTGGGTCGCTGAAACATCTGGGATGGTCGTCGTTTCGAAGATGTTGCAGCCGATGTAAAGAACTTCTTTATTGCTGGCTTTTAAGGACCTGCAAAGAAATAGGATAAATGTCTGAATGTAATGGCATTACGTTGAAAAATAAAATAAATTTCAAGTATTTGCTCTGAGTAATGTTTTCGACCAGTCTTGAGAATTATATAAATATCCTTATTCAAGATTTGTGATACATTTTATTATTTAGAATGAACACAGGCAAAAAAGAAAACAATTCCACATAGAAAAACAAAATATAATCAATTACATTAATCCGTATGTGGCAAGAAAACATTAAACCGGGTAGATTATACAAAAATATCTAATAAGGCCTCATTGGTGATGAGTTCTTTTGTCACTCGACAATCAAGAAGGCATAGCCCTCGAAAATTGTATTAAATATTTTCTACGAGGAATCGTTTTTCCTTTGCTGCCTGTATTCTTTCTAGCTACAGTGTCCACAGTATCTTTTCTTTAATCTTCTTATTTGTAATTGTTTTTGTTAATAATTTATAAAATTTATTTGTTTTAATAAATCACATTTCAAAGAATATATGAAACAAATTAAAAATTGCCATTTTATATAATTCTATCGAAATATTTCTTGAATACACGAAACTGACTGATTGGTGCTTCCAAGAAAAAGCACCGCCTATGCTTCACTGCAAATCACGCTTAGCAACAATAATTTTGGTATTATTCTAACATAGTACTGTAGTAAAGCTGATCGCGTTAAAAATTATTCTATATGTTGGCCATATTATACGCTCAGTATAGAAATGTTTCATGAAATTCTATAAGTGTTTATTGTTGTTTATATTCAGATAAACGTCCTTTCATTATGCCCTCTAATGATCCAATTAAAGAAACTAAACTAGCTAAATATTTTATTGAGGAGCATCGAGGGGTAAGAATAAGGGTTTCAAAATCAAAGCTATAAAAATAAAGTTGATTTTTTCAATCTGATCAAGCTAAATCATTAAAAGACACGTTGTATATTAAGTTTTAAACAGTACATTGCAAATATTTGATGCGGATTTCTAGGTTTTCCTTTAATTCAAAGAAGAAAAATAAATTCTATGACGCCTATATACGCATATGAGCATATTTTATAAAAATTTAAAATATTGAATGTATATTCCTGAGTACGACTGTTCAGAGGGTATTAACTGCTGGGCATAGGACGAACAAGGAATAAAAAAATAAACATGGCTTATACACTATTTACAATATTGTATTTAAAATACCTTAACGATTTGGTTTTTGAATTCTACGATATATTTTCGTGTCTCCGTTAATAAAGAGAAAGTTACTTTATAAAATGACTGAAAATTTTTTGAAAATAACATCATATGCTAGAATTATTTCAAAGCCACGAAATGGCGCAGACTATACTGATTTGCACCAAATGGTGGCTGAATAACGGCTGCCTATTTGTTTTGTTTCCACCTTATAAAAGGATAGTAGCTATATTGCTAACTTTTAAATTCGTTTGAAAAAATTTACAATAAATAAAAATAGATGTTGAAATTGCTTCTCTGAATGTTTTTTAAAGCATCATATGCAATATCTTCACGAAAATCAGGACATTCACGTGAAGTAGATGAAACGTATTTCATATCCTCCGTATCGTACTCAGGGTTTATTCTTTTATATTAATAATATCAAAATTTAAAAAAGTCTTATACCCGCAAAATTGTATTTATAATATTCAGAGTTCACCGTGTGGGATTTGTCCAGATTTCCTATGATAAAAATTGGTTTTAGTTTTTCAATTACGAATCTTCCAACTATGCAACTAACAAATTTAGCTTAATATCATCAGAATAGTGAGTATCGTGAATCTAATCATGAAATGGCTGATAGAGCAAACATGAAATGGCACCTTGGAAATCTGAAATAGTTTAGACATGGCCCATCCCCTTCCTAAAAAAAGATGATTTATATTTTCAAAATATTATAAGATTATGTTAAATTTAATTTTAATTTATTCCGTAAGAAATGTGAGGATTGTGAAGTTCATAAACACGCCCACAGTTAAGTGGTACTGCTTTGTTTACAGTGTATGCAGTTGAACATGAAATGGCAGATAGAGCAAACACGAAATGTCTACTTGGAAATTTGAAATAACTATGCTCCATCCCTTTCCGTAAAAAGATTATGATTTAAAAACTTATATGATATGTAAATTTAAGTTATTTCAAGAAAATGGAAATCTATTTAAATTCTGATTTTATTTTTAAATCATATCGCATTGACTCTTTTTACGTAACAGTAAAGATATCAGCTAAATTATGAGTAATGAAGATCCCTTGCAATCACCAACAGCAAGATTTTTGGTCATCTTTTATTAATTTATACAAACTTAAATAAAAAAAAGTTTTTGCTTTATACAGCCTTATCAACCGCCATTTCACGAACTTGCTCTACGCCATTTAATGTCCCATTCTTCTATCTATAGCATATCTTTCTGCCTTTTCTTTATTTTACTTTTTAAAAAAATTCTAAATTCGTGGAAAGTTTTTTATTAGGCTTAACTGATGCGTACATTCCACTTTCTTGATTCAACATGACAGTAGTATTTAAGATCTATCCAGTAACTTTCAAAACAGACATTTAGCGCACTCTACAGCTCTGTTTCCTGTTAGTGCCTTATTAATACTTTATTACAACGACATTACTCGCGCTGATTATACTGTATTCTATGAAGCACACATTTCATGCAAATAATGCTAAGGATAATGATACTTCTTTTAAACGTTGTAAAGTTATATTAACAGACGATTTTGGAATTCCCTTTTAAATAAATTTGATCGCTTTATTGATCAGTTCCTTTGAGCGACCCTCCATGTAGAATGAGGGTATTAGTGTACGTACATCATTATTGTTCTAAAAATTCTTTATGAGTTATGATTTAAATGTAAATATTAAAAGAACATAAGAAAATTCACGTTAGACCTGTTTTCCATAACATCCTGTCGATACATTTTAGGTCAAAAATTGTTAATTACAGTCGAATATTAAATAGATGTTTTACACTACATGATCAAAGGAGTTGGGACACCCCTGTGAACACCTGGGGTGTTTCTCCTGGACTGGACTGGGCCCGCTCATCAAGGTGTACGGAAACCTCAATGCTGATGGCTACAGGACCATTCTGGATAACGGGGCACTTCCAGCGCTGTGGGAACACTTCGGTGACGGGCCGTTCCTCTTCCAGCACGACAATGCGCCTTGCCACAAAGCAAGATCCATATTCGATTGGTTTGACGAGATGCGGGTTGAAGAACTGGATTGGCCCGCCCAGAGCCCTGATCTCAACCCCATCGAACATCTTTGGGACGAATTGGAACGACGTGTGAGATCCATGATGGTTCGCCCTACATCTGTCCAGGAACTGACCACGACACTCCTCGAGGAATGGAGGTCAATACCTGTGGACACATACCGTAAACTTGTGGACAGTATGCCATGTAGGGTGGAGGCAGTGATAGCAGCTCGGGGTGGTCCTACACACTACTGATTGAAGCTTTTTGCGGCTTTACGATAGAGCAACAGGTGTCCCAACTCCTTTGATCATGTAGTGTAAGTTTTAAAAAAATATTTTATTTTAATATACTTATTATATCCAGGAGCTCAGAATACAACAAAGTTGCCTGTTAATCAACTCTTTAGAAAACATATATAAAATTATTTTGGACGTTATTTTGTCTGTAAGGTAGAAAATGTGGGCGAAAGAATACTTTTTTAAAAAACAGCAGTGATTCATATCAAGTTATGACCTCAATAAAAAATTTTTAATGGATTTTACAAATCTTTATTTTTGGCCTTAATTGGCGTATTTCATTATAAATGTATTACAATTGACACTGTATTTAAGATGACCGTATTTTCAGGACTTTATCAATGAAAAAATGCTAACATCATAGACCCCATTATACAACTGATTTTTAATTTATAATAATCAGCCTTGTTATAATTTATAATTTCTGTTGAATTTATACTTTATTTGTATAATAAGACTATAAAATTACAATGGAGTCTCAACTAAAAAACAAGTCGCGATTTGACAGGATTCCAACCTCTCCATCTCTCATGTGGGGTTACCCCGAGAATAGACCAACTTCAACGCAAATATAAATCCGATCACACCGGATACATTCCTGCAGATAAAATACATAAAATTAGCTGTATTTTTTATACAAATCGGAGCAGAATCACCAAATTTCGTGACTAATATGTATCCCGATGTACCTGCTGAAACAAATCGGGATGTCTGGTCATATTCCCATTATAACTGAATATCACCCTCCCATCAGACTCCATTTCACGAACATAAAGGAATTCTCCATTTCATGTCCTATACATGTCATCAGTGACGAGCACGCCAGCAAGATGCATAAGCAAGGGATATTCCACTATATTAATATTTTATTCCACAATTGAAGTAGTTAACATTTGTTTAATATTATCTTTTAAAAATATAATTTTTTTTTTGTTTTAACGGTTGTTCTACTCGTGTTTCTAAACTTCTGAAACGCCAAATAAATGTTAACTTTTGAAACGAGAGGGCATCATTTCAATGGGTCGATATTCAACCTCATTTATGCCAAATATTAATTTTTAAATATAGACTAATATTAAAGAGAAAATGTCGCACTATATAGGAGGCGTTTTTCATTCTGCATATTTGTTCAGTTTTGTGAAAAAATAAATTGCATACGCACAAAACTACCATGAATTGTACTATGATACGAATTCAAAAAGAAAACTTTTTTTTTCTATTGGGGCGAGTGGAGGGAGTTGAGGGGGGGGGGGGGGGTTCTTAAAACCAAAACAGCCTTTCGCAGCCAAACAGTTTCTTTACAAAAAAGGTTCGTCCCAATGAGAGGTGGCCATTCATGTCGTTTTTTGTGTGTTTGGGTCAATGAAATGAATGCTTCTGTCATTTCTTCATTTTTATAAAAAAAATTAATTTCTCTAAAAATTAATTTCATAAGCCATTTCCATGAAAACTATGACGTCATTGCATAGTTTAAGAATCCGTCTAAGCACGAATTATTCCTTCACTCACCCCACCCCCGCCACCCACCTCGGCCGCGGGCCCCCCGCCGGCGTTCGTTAATGACTCCAAAACGGCTCATCAGAGACATTTATAAATGCAAGTGGGGATCGTTAACTTCAGGAGTCCGTACATGTCGAATTTATTGAGTTTGATTCGCTGGTTTGAACGCTACAGCCATTTTTTAATTTTTAGAAAAAATTAATATCTCTAAAAAGACTTACCCAATTGACATAAAAATTACGCTAAGGCACAATTTAAGGTGCCCTCTATTTGCCGTTTCAGAGGAGTTAACTACACAAAAATGGTCACAGACAGAATTTTTTTTTTTCAGAATTTCAAAATATCTTTTCGAATCACAAAAAGTTGTTAATGTCACTGAAAAAGGCCCGTTTCTCTACCGCCGCACATTAAGCAATCGGAACTCTATGCCGGATGATGAAATGTCCGTTGCAATTACCTTGCACTCGTCGTCATATACACAATTCGACACAGTAATGGAGGCACTGAAGCGAACACATAGGCCTTCACTCTTAGAGAGTGGTAAGCCAAAAAATATCACATGTGGTACACCGTTGTTTTGCGAAAAAATTTCTGAACTTTTGAAACGGGGTTGTAGAATGAATGCAGGCAGAAAATAAATTCACATAGAAAATATTTAGCACAATTGACCCGGGTGTACATTTCGAGGGCTAAGTCATAAGAGATCATTAAACCGAGTAATTATATAAAAATGCAACAGGAAAGACAAAAAACTAATCAGGCCTCATTAGGAAATAAGTTTTTGTCAGTCGATCAATTGTCAGTTCTTTTGTCAGTCATTAATGAAGTAGGCTTTAGCCTCCGAAATATATGTGCGAGACAAATATTTTCTACGTGGAATCGTGTTTTCCTTTCTGCCTGTATTTATTCTAGCTACAGTGTCCTCAGTTTCTTGATTTAACCGTTTTCTTTGAGTCCTTATTTGGTAATTTTTTCCTTAAAAATTTATAAAATTCATATTTTCGTTTCTTTTTAAATATTGGCATAACTGAAGGAAGAATAAAATAAAAGGAATACGTAATTGTAAGTAAATCAGAACCATAAATTTATTTATTACGTAAATAAAAATTAGTTATTAATTTATAAATTCTAATAATAAACGGAATACAAACTAAATTATCACTAACCGCTTACTTGTTAAGCTCTTTAAAATGACCTAATTCGGGCAGTTTTTAATAGTTCAACAAACTATACGCTTCATTTACATTTTACAAACAGTCCGATCGTTAAGAATTCTTAGCCATGAAAAAGAGTTCTTTCATTTCATATCATTCTATACCAATATTTCTTAGTACACGAACCTCACTGCTCTCCATGTATGCTTTCTTTCCAAAAAAAGGTGACTTAGTTTCGAATCTGCGGTCAGCAAGCGTTGAATCATGATAATGCTTTTAGATTAAAAATAAACAAATAAATATTTTATACAGTACATACACCTTTCATTTATTTATCAATGGACGAGTCTACAGATTCATGTATATCGGTAATAGTGAATAAGGACTCACGGTATAATAACTGAAATATCAAATATAAGCACGGGTATCGAGTCTCTCGATATGCCGATTAAAAACAGCGTCTATGCTGAAGGCGTCTCCTTACACGCGTCTGTCCTCACAATCGTATGTGGGACCACAAACAAGGCACGTGCAAGCTTTTCGCAGTATCTAAAATCACAAAATGTGTATGACGCAAAATTAAAATTATTATTGATTAAAATCCGTAATGAACATTGCATCACCCGGAACGCTTTTTTGGTTCGGAATATTATTAACTATAGAGAGGAAGGAATCTGTAGAAATAAATTAAGCACTTCAAAGCACATAGAAATTCAACAAGCGCATAAATTATTAAGAAGATGAAGATTTCAAAAAACATCAAAAGTTCTAAATTAACATTTTATTGATTCTTCAACGTTTCCAAATAAAGTAAGAATTAAATTGTGAGTAATAAAATCTATTTATTCAATGGAAAAGAGTTTATTCCAATGCAAAAAAATTCAAAAAAATTCCGAAACAGCACGACTCAACAGCAATTACAAGAGATGTGAAGAGTCCGCCGCCAGCGAGGGAGTCCACGAAGAAGGAGAGACGCTCCGAGTGGAAGCAACGTTACTACTGGAGAGGAGAGGGAAAGACTGTCGCCGACGGGAGGAAACCTCACGAGCGCGGACGAGTAGTACGGAACAAAGCCCGACTCCAGCCCCCAAGTAAGACTAACGTTTCTGTATCGCCGGCGAGTAGTGCTATCGGCGTGGCTAAAGTTTATAATAACTTTAGGAGATACGAGACGCGGACATTTAACTTAAGAGGTGTAACCATCACGGGTAATGAGTTGCTGGATAAAGCAACGTAGTTGCCAGGAAAGATTCTCTAAGCGACTTCATTGCATCCAGTGCCCAGTGCTCAGCTATTCCTTGCCAAGTAGACGGGACCAGCTTTAGCAGCCAAGCAGCGAATGTGTCGGAGTTTAAATCTTCGTTTTCAAGAGAAACTGAAGAGGAGCTTTCCATCGAGGAACGCTTAAACGACATAGTAACGTCCAGTGCCAGAGAGATAGGGAATGCTCTCCAGCTAGACGGCCCCAGCCAGCCCAGCCAAGCAGTGAATTTGCAAGCAATACGTTCTTTGCTCTCGTGGGAGAGAGAGGAGCAAAGTCGCAATAATAGCGTGCCTTTAGGGTTAGGTAGTATCGACAGGGCCCTAGTCGTTCTGCCGCGATCGGTTGGCAGCTTTGCGTCCTTTGGTAGTAAACTTCCGTATGTGTGTTGTGTGCTAGCTGGCGAGTTGATGGATTATACATTAATATGCTCTTTTGTTTTTCTAATAGCTCCCACCTACGAGAAGCTTTACCCTCAGAGGTTGCCGTGCTCAGTTTCGACGGTAGCTACAAGCGATTCAGCAGCTTACTCCAGCGTTGGACTTAGTGTGTCGGAGCCACACTTTACTATGAGAGCCCTTTAGAGAGGACAGCGTAAAGAGTCCGGCTAACTTCCACAAAATAAGTGATCAATTATTTCAGGACATCAGTACCTTCATATTTTAATACCCAGACGTGTAAAGTTGACAAATCGAAGAATTGGAATTAATTTCAAGATTTTGTTTTTGTAATAGATAAATTCAAAGCCTATTAATTATTCCCTTAATAATTAGTGAGAATTTATTGAAAGAAGAAAATCTGAAATTATGTATACATATGTGTATTTCGGCCAGAGGTCGAAACTTCAAATTTAATTACTGAGATTAAACAGTATTTGAATTAAAGTTTTTGTCTACCGCCTCTTCCCTCCTGTACACTAAACAGTTTATGCTCTGCTCAGTGGTTTAGTTGTGAAATGCTGCTAATAGGAGATCCCATTCCCAGTCCATCATATTGCTTATAAAACTTTTGGTGGAATACGAAATAGTTTTGATTAAGAATTGTTGATAGAATTCTTATTATATCTTCATTTTCTGCAGTGTTGTTGTTGTTGATGTGTAATCTTCTTTTTATGATGGACATGGCTTCTGTGGTTGGGATATTTGTGTACATGTTGCTTACATCTAGCGATATCATTTTTGTGCTGGGTTCAATTCTTACATGTCTTATTTTTTGTACGGCTTCTATGGAGTTCCTTACGACATATCTGTTGTCTAAGCTAAGTTTATTTCTTAGAATGATTGCCAATTAGCGTGCAACTAAATATGCTGGTGCAGGTCTGTTATTCACTATGGGTGCGTCTTTCTTATGAATTTTGACCACTGCTCTAAGTGTTGGAGGCATGGGTTTGTAATTTGTGAGTTGTCTAATGTCTTTGAACAGTTCGGATTTGCACTTCTTCAATTCATTTTTGATTTCTTTCTCATAACATTTAGTTGGGTTTTTTGTCAAGGGTTTGAAAGCGTTTTCATTTATGAATTTTGTAACTTTTTCTTTATATTCTTTCTCGTATAATATGACTGTGGTATTGCCTTTATCAGCTTTAACTGCTAACGCCTGATTGGTCGTTAGTTTTTCGTTTATAGTTTTGGATGTTCTTGCATCTATGTGATTTTTATTATTCATCTCCTTGTTTATAATTTTTTCAATTTCTTATGACGCTAGAGTTCTAGTTATATTCCTATCCTCTTGTTTGAGTGTTAAAATGGCCACCTCCGTTTCTACTATTAGGTTTTTGATATCCTGGTCGTTTGCTCTAAAACTGATGCTGTGTTTTAGTCCCTTGTCAATTTGTTCAGTTTCCTCCTTTGTTAGGGTTATGTTCGTAAGATTGACTGTGTTTGGATGGGGTGTGAAATTGCACCTACCTTTTTCGTTGTTGTTGGAAACGTACTCTCCTAGTCTCTCCTGAGATTGAAGGGGGTGAAGGAAGGGCCATGTGGTTACAATCAACACCTTCACCAACAGGGAAATGACGGGGAGTATAGCCCACCCCTATGTATAAGTTGCTCAAAATTTTTTAAGTCTTTAAACGTAACTGACGATGGTTTAAAACCGAAACGCGTATTAATAATAAAACTACGTTGTTGCAATTGAAACCAGTTATCACGATTATTAATTTTATAATTATTTTACGATAGTACTGCAGTGAAGCTGGTCGCATTAAAAATTATTTTATATGTTGGCCATATTAAACGTTCAGTATATAAATGTTTAATGAAGATTTCTCAGTATTTATGTTGTTTACATTCGTATATACAGTATGTCCTTCCACTAGTTATACATTGATCCAATTATTCATTTACAGAGGAGCACCGAGGAGTAAGAATGAGGGAGATATATAGGATAATTCAAAAAGAATGGTGCAAAGTAAAGTCGATTTTTTCCATTCTGATCAAACTTCACGCATCTGTTTATCTAAGTTTTATCTGAAAAGGCACGTTGTATATTTATGAATTTTCTGTACATTACAAATATTTGATGTGGGTTCGCAAGTTTTGCTTTAATTCAAATATTCTTTCATAAATTCTCTGTATATTTTTATTTTAATAAAACAGTTTCATTTAGTAATATATTCAGAAGGCTTCGCCTACATATATTTTTGAGCACAATCATCCAAAAAATTTTAAATATTCAAATTATATTTCTGGGTACGACTGTTCAGAGACGATTTAAGTACTGGAAATAGGACAAAAAAAGGAAAATTACATTATTTCTTCAAAATGTTGTACCACTTATGGTTTTTGAATTCCACGATATATTTTCGTGTCTACATAAATAAACAGAAAGTTACTTTATAAAAAGGCAGAAAATTTAGTGAAAATAACATCACTTGCTACAATTTTTACAAAGCCACGAAATGGCGCAGACTATAGTAACTTGCACCAAATGGTCGCTCAATAGCGGTTGATTATTTGTTTCGTTTACACCTTATTAGAAGTATAATGACTAAATTGCTAATTTTAAATTCGTATGAAAAAAATAGTAATAAATAAAATTAAATGTTGGAATTACTTCTCTGAATGTTTTTTAAAGTATCATATACAATATCTTCACGATAACGACGACATTCACGTGAAGTAGATAAAACCCATTTCATACCTCCCAAAACGTACTAAAGTTTTTTTCTTTATATCAATAGTATTAAAATTTAAAATAAATCTTCTATCTGTCAAATTGTACGTACAATATTCAGAGTTCATCATGCAGAATTTATTTAGATTTCCTATGATAAAAAGTTGTTTTAATTTTTCAAATACGAATCTCCCAACAATGCAGCTAACAAGCTTAACTTTATACCGTAAGAATTGTGAGTCTCGTGAACCTGAACACGAAATGGCTAATAGAGCAAACATGAAATGTCGGTTGGAAATTTGAAATGGTTTAGATATGCTCAATTCCCTTTGCTATGAAAGATGATTTAAATTTAAAAAAAAAATTGTATAATTATGTAAATTAAATTTATTTCAGGAAAATGGAAATATTTATAAATTCAAGTTTTATTTTTGAATATATTGCAAGGACACCATCTCTTTTACATACCCTTATGATAAAGATATCAGCTCAATAAATTTAATTGGGATAAGAGTACATCATGTGCCTTGACCTCCAGATTGAGATGGTTGTGTAATAAAGATCCCTTGCACCCCAACAGCAAAATGTTTGATCACATTTTATTACTTAAACAGATTGAAAAAAATAACTTTTTTGTTTATATACAGTCTTATCAACCGCCATTTCACGATCTTGCTATACGCCATTTAATGTTCCATTCTTCTGACTACAGACCTTCTATCTGCGGCTTGCTTATTTTATTTTTAAAAAATTTCGAAATTTTTGGAAACTTTTTTTTTTTTTTTTTTTTCAAGACCTAACTGATGCGCGTATTTCACCTTTTTTGGTTCAACAATTGACAATAGTAAATATAAGATCTATCCAATCACTGTCCAAACAGGCATTTGGAGCACTCAGTTTCCCGTTAGTGCCTCATTAATAACTTTATTACAAATGACAATAATAGTCGTGATGAATATACTTTATTTTATGAAGCACATATTTGATGTAAATAATGCTAAGGATAACGATACTTTCTTCAAAAACTTTGTAAATTTATATTAACAAACGATTTTGGAATTCCCTTCCAAATAAATAAATTTGTCTTCAGTTTTCATCAAAATTTTCACTCTATTCATCATTTTTTTTTGAGCGATCCCTGATTTGAGGGTATTAGTGTACATTCAACCATAGAGACAGACCCTTTCAGACCAGTCCATTGATGAAAATGGGTGGGGGAGTGGCAGAGAGAGAGAAATAGATTCTCTGAGACTCCCTTCCCACCTAGCTCACTCATTATTATCAATAGACTGGCCACCACTTGCTGTCAAAGGTTGACTACGTCATTATTGTTCCATAACTGTCTTAAACCAAATTATTGAAAAATAAAATAATATTCACGTTAGACCTGCTCTCCATAACTCCTTTTGTTAAATTTTAAATTAAATATTAATAACTGCAGTTGAGTATTAAACGGAGGCTCTACTTTTATTTTAACCTTTGGATAAAATATTGGAGAGTTATTAAAAAATAATAAATAAATACAATAAATTTATTATTTATTGTATTCCAGGGTTCTTGTGTCTCGTCCTTCTTTTAATGTATATCCGTTCAGAGTTATTAAAACCTTTTCTTTTTTTAACTTTTTTTTGTCTTGTTATCAAGAAGCTCAGAAAACAATAAAGATGACTGTTAATCAACTCTTTAGAAAACATTGCATCAATAAATTTTACATATCCTTTATTTTGCACGTTATTTTGTCTGTTAGGTGGAAAAAGTGGAAGATACTTTACATATAATAAGATCAGAAATGATTTATATCTTTTTTAATGATTTTTTAATGTTGGTCTTTATCAGCGTGCTTTAATGGCACCCTTTATTATATATGTATAAATATTACAAATAACCTTGTATAAAGGAATAAATTCTAATACCTGCTAATACCAGGCAGAAATTAAGGTAATAACGTTTATTAAACTTGTTCCATTACCCCTGATATTAGATTTAATAATTACTGTATAAAGACATTTTTCTGAATAAAACTTGTTTGTTTTTTTTTGAAAATGCTAAAAAAGCTTTTAATTTTTTCTTTACATTCCTTTTTATTGCACTAGAGCATGAAACATTATTATTCAGCACTTATAATAATTACCATCCTGAATACAATAAAACACTTTTTTTTTTTTGTTTTTTATTTTTCATCCTGTTGTATACAATAATGGCATGTCTTTGTTAGATAAGGTTGGATTTGTGTTTTTTAATAGACATCGGAAGAGAATCACCGAAATTCGTTGCGAATATGCATACCGATTTAACTCCCGATGCAAATCTGGCCATCTGGTAATGGCTAAGCTTCCGGGATGTTCTTTCAATTTCCATCCTTCCCCTCCCCCCTCCTCCTCCTCTCCCCTCAGTAACAAAATATGCCCCATCTCGCATCACTGTAATAAACAACAAACTTTCTAAAGCTAAGCTGTCCCGGTAGAAGTAACAATTTATTCATGCAGTAAGCTAAAAAAATGCCGCCGCTTAAAGGGTGGCTCCCGGAGCGGACCCCCTCCCCGCGTCGTTATGACCTTGACATAGTTTGTTTATTGACAAACCATAGACCCTGACATCTGGTTACCCTCCCACCAGTCTCCATTCCACAAATATGATTGAGTTCTCCATTTCGTGTCAGAATCACGTGACCACAAACTATAGTACCGTGGTAATTGCAAAAACGTAATAAAATAAAAATTTCGTGAAAACTTGCTACAAGATTTACTCTATTAGTATTTGGTCAATATTATATAATTCTCGAATACTGATTAATCATTATTAGTTAAAAAGTAAAGAATAGCCATTAAACTGTTTACAAACCATTCCCTTCCTTGCTTCCATTTTCTGCCTTGTCCATCTGCCATTCGTTCTTTGTGGTTCATGATATTATTTGATGAATACATTTTACTATTTTTTTAGAAGAAAAGGTACAATTTTCATTCAAAAAGGTAACATAACAACGGTTTATTAAGTCGGCTATAAAGTTATAAAATATATTTATCCCATCTAAGAGAAATGATTTCTTTTTATTTTTCCTCAATTTATATCTCTCCAGTCCATTCTGCCATTCAAAATTAGGGTATGAGTGTACAATGTATACAAATAACACAATAATCATCATTATAATCGATAATTGAAATTTAACATTACGCCCTGTAAAGAAAGTATAAACTCACCTTTACAGCTGAAATAACTATTTTTTTTCATTAATTGTTTAACAGCCCGTTTTTAAATAAATTATCTAACGCAAGTAAAAAAGAAACTTCCTGGTTATAGATAAAAAATATTTTAACAATTTTATTTTTATAAGAAACAAAAGCATTTTCCATGTGTTAAATAGTAATTAAACAATTAGTGAAATAAACAGTTACTGCATTTTCTTTACAGGGATACAAAAAATATGAATTGACAGGAATATCATTTTTGTAAAATGATCAAAATAATCTTATTAAGAAAAAGTAGTTTAAAATAAAATATGGTGTTCCTTGCTTTTTTAATACAGGGTTTATAGATTGCAGTAGATCTATTATTTTGTAAATAATTATCATTATATGGACTTCCAAAGATTATATGAAGATCTGGATAGAATATTTGAGAATTATTCTCATTTACCTGGATTTTTATACATTATTGAACATTTACTTAATGTATGCATCCCCTCAGGGCGAAATATGATTTACTTAGGAAGTAAAAACAAATTAAACATTTGTCGACAAGAGATCAAACATTTAATACAGGGTAAGTCAAAAAAGATGGACCCAATTTCAGACTTTTATTCTGCGATGTCTAATGAACGTATCGTAATGTGAGGCATGGGCTTCTAAAAGGTTATCTTTCACAGGTAGTTTCCATTCAATGGGGCAGTGAAATAACGTTGGATAGGCCATGGTTCTCTGGGGGATCGACCTCTCCTTCGTTGGCCGCCTCATTCCCCCGACTTCACTCCATGTGGGGGTTTCTAAAGGATCATGTGTACGTAGCACTATTGCTGATATTGACTGCGAAATGCTACGAAAGGTTTGACAGGAGATCGACTAGCCGCTCTATACAGGGTGATTCAAATCATGTGTAAAACAATTTAAGGGGGTATTATAGATGTCAAGGTAAACACAAAAAGTCCTATGAACATGGGTCCGAATTTGAACGATAACTGAGATATGAACAGAAATAAAAATGCCTCCACCAATATCAACAAATTAATAACTCAGGTTCTGTAATATCCAGATTAATGAAATTTGGAGGAATAACAGGGTACATAAGACTGTGTATACCGTTAAAATTGAGCGAATTCCAACAAGAAGTTTCCGAGTTTTATGTACCCTGTTATTCCTCCAAATTTCATTAATCTGGGCTTTACAGAACCTGCGTTATTAACTTGTTGATCTTTGTGGCGGCATTTTTATTTCTGTTCATATCTCAGTTATCGTTCAAATTCGGACCCATGTTCATAGGACTTTTTGTGTTTACCTTGACCTCTATAATACCCCCTTAAATTTTTTTACACACGATTTGAATCACCCTGTATGTGCAAGGCGCTCACATAGAACACCTGTGTGAAGTGTGTTTGAAGTAAACTTTGAACGTTTACCTTTGGCAGCACATGTCTCACAAAACCATATGTTCTTTAGATTTCACACAGTAAACTTCTGAAATCGGGTGCATCATTTCGACTTCCCCTGTATTGTTATAAGATTTAAAATTTCACTTTTCGTTTGTAAATTGTTCGTGCTGTTTGTTGTACATTTTAACCTAATTGAAAATGGTAGAATGAAAGAGATGAAAGAGGAACCGTATTCATAACCAAATAAAACATTTCTTAGCACTGGAATAGTAAAACTTTATAGACTTTTAGTAAACTTTTGTTGCATGTTATTTTTATGGAAATTTTACTTTATAGATTGACAATGGCAAATTGACAAGGCCCGAAATGATTGGGAAGGGGATAGCTAAAAATTAATTTTTTCCCTCTTTATTCCTGTTTAATGGCACTGTTGCAAAGAAATACGGTAAACGTATAAAGTAACGCCCCCTAGATGGCAGAGGTCGTGAGGGGATCTATATCATTTTAAATAACTTTATTTATTTTATACAGGGTGAGGCATTCATCTTGAGACAACTGAATATCTCGGAAACAAAGCATTGTACTAAAAAATGTCCAAAATCAAAAGTGA